>JAOTOM010002612.1:0-110959 GCA_034440615.1 Ashinkailepas kermadecensis | reverse complement strand
AGTCTAAGTGTATGGTAGTCATTGGGGACTTGAGTAAGAAAGTAGATATGTTAGCAAGGGAGGTGGAGCGTCTGAAGTGTTTGGTGGCAGGGCCCACCATAGGAAATGTCAGCCAGGCAAGCCAGGCAAGCCAGGTGCAGGAGTCTAGGAGTGATAGGGGTGGAGATAGTATGGGCCATGATAGTAGAGAGTGGAAAGTAGCTAGACGCCAGAGTACGAGACTAGCTTTAAGGAAAATTGACAAAGGCATTGAAACTAATAATAGATTTGAGGTACTGCAAGAGAGAGATAGTAATGCTGCTAAGGAGGAAGGTAGGAACGACCAGGTAGCTGATGATAGAGAGGGGGAAGTTTTAGTTATAGGGGACTCAAGAGTGAGGTACATGGACCGTACTTTTTGTAGCAGGAACCCCAACAAACGGACTCGTGTTTGCTACCCAGGGGCCCAGGTAAACGATGTTGGTGATAGGATAGAAGGAGTGATGAAGGGTAGTGGAGAGAGCACAACAGTAATTGTGCAGGTTGGTGTAAATGATGTAGGAAAAGCAAAAACAGAGGAAACAATACAAGAGTATAGGGCTTTGATAGGTAGGTTAGCTGTGAGTAGGAAACGAGGAATGGTAACATCCATCCTCCCTATGGTTAACGCAAGCATAGAGTGGTACTCGAGGGCCATTGGGCTGAATACCAGGGTGGCCAAGATTTGTAAGGAACTTGGGGTGGGGTTCTTGGATTTGTGGGGGGATTTCTGGGGGAGGACTGAAATGTTTGCATTAGATGGGTTACATTTGAGCAAGAGAGGAGTTGAATTGCTCAGCAATAGGTATGAGGAGGCTCTCAATAGGAAACAGGGAAACTAGGCAGGTCATGGGGGGATGTAGCTGATAGAGAGAGAAGTCTTGCAAACACCTCACAGTCAGCAAATAGGGGTAGCAGTAGATCAAGGGGGCAGAGTGGTAGCTCATCCAGAGATGATAGAGCTACTCAACATGAAAAAGCCAAAGAGGGTTATGGAACTTTTGTTAAGTGTATGATGCTTAATGCTCAGAGCATTCGATCCAAATTTGATGAGTTCAAGTGTTATGTTGCTGAGGAGAAACCAGATTTTGTTTGCATTACTGAGGCATGGGTCAGTGAGGGATATTTTGGGGATAACTTGCAGGACTATGAGATCCAGGGATACAATATGTTTTCATGCAATAGGGGTCCAGCAGTGAAAGGGGGTGGTGTAATGCTCTATGTGAATAGCTTATACAGTTCTCAGAAAGTAGCAGATGGGGTAAAAAATGTGTCTGTGGAGTCCATTTGGCTTGATGTTGCTGTGGGAAGAGGCAATAACAATAAACTGAGGATTGGAGCTTTGTATCGATCAGGAACCTTGCCACATTCTCAGCAACTGGAGCTTGATAAAGTGATTTGTGAGGAAATCAGTAGACACTTTCAGAGGAAATGCCTTATTCTTGGTGACTTTAATCTAAAAGGATATGAAAATGTTGGTGTTGGCTCCCCATCATGTAAACTGTTTAGGAAATGCCTTGAAGAGGACTTGTTCTTACACCAGTTTGTAATGGAACCAACCAGGCAGGGCTCATTCTTGGACCTTGTCTTCTCAGATTTAAGTGATTTAGTTCAAGACTTGACTGTAGGAGAAACTCTGGGAAGAAGTGACCATAACATAGTGAGATTTAAGGTACAAATAGCAGGGACAATCAAGGATAACTTGGCAAAGATTCCAAATTTTAACAGGGCAGACTTTGACTCCATGAGAGAGGCTTTAAGTGCCATAAAATGGGAAGAATAATTTTTTTATTTAAATGCCTGTGAAATGTGGGAAAAGTTCAAATCTTACTTGAGGGAAATTCAGATTAGACATGTCCCCCAAAAGCAAAGGCGCAAAAGAAGGGTAGGAAAGCCAGCATGGCTTACACCAGATTTGAGGAGATCAATTAAGGCTAAGAAAGATGCATTTAGAGTATTTAAGGAAGCTTCAAATATCGTAAATCTAAGGTCGTATCAAAAAGCTAGAGATGCTGTGAAGCAGAAAACCAGAGCAGCAAGGCGGGCAAAATAATTGGATTTGGCTAGGAACTGTAGTGGGGACAGTAAAAAGTTCTTTAGTTTCTACAAGCTAAGTAAAGTTTCAAGCACAATTGGTCCACTGGAAGTAAATGGGACTATATTGAGTGAGGATGGTGAGATGGTTGAGGAGCTGAGCAAGCAGTTTAAATCAGTGTTTACAGTGGAGGATGTGACAAATTTGCCAACCGTGAACCACAGTTCAGTGACAGGTGATCAGATACACAATGTTGATTTCATTGATAGTGATGTTGTTTTCAATTATATCAGAAAAATATAGCCAAACAAGGCAGCAGGACCTGATGGAATTTATGCTAGGGTATTGCGGGAAGCTGAAAAGGAACTGGCAATTCCACTTAGTATAATATTTTGTAGATCAGTTTCACAAAATGAAATTCCAACAGATTGGAAAAGGGCAAATGTAGTTCCTATTTTCAAGAAAGGAGAAAGAGGGAAAGTTGAAAATCATCGGCCAGTAAGCCTCACATCCCTAGTCTGCAAGGTACTCGAATCAATTATCAAAGATAGAATAGTTAGTTTTCTGGAAGGAAACAGATTGATTCAAGATACTCAACATGGGTTTAGAAAAGGGAGATCGTGTCTCACAAATCTCTTGGACTTTTTAAATTTTGCTACAGAACAATTTGATCAGGGAAATCAGGTTGATGTAGCATATCTTGACTTTAGTAAGGCCTTTGACAAGGTACCCCATAAACGGCTAATGATGCAGTTTCAGGTCCATGGCATTGCAGGTAGCATCCTAAAATGGATTGAGTTGTGGCTTTCAGGTAGACAGCAGAGAGTGATGCTTAATGGTACAAAGTCATCATGGCAAAATGTTCTTAGTGGAGTCGCTCAGGGGTCGGTACTGGGGCCACTGTTGTTCATTATATTTGTGAATAGCATTGAATGTGGCCTAAGCAGTAAGGTTTTGAAATTTGCGGATGATTTGAAGAGCTTTAGGGCAATAACAGGGCACAATGAGCAGGTTTTGCTGCAGAACGACTTAGACGAGCTTGTGAAGTGGTCCGAAAAATGGCAAATGAAGTTTAATTTTGATAAGTGCAAAGTCATGCATGTAGGTAGGCAGCATATGAAGGCGCCATACTTGATGGATGGCCAAGTACTATCTGTGACTCAGCAGGAGAAGGACTTAGGTGTTATTTTGAACACAAAATTGGGGGCATCAGAACAGACCAAAGAAGCCAGGAAGAAGGCACTAAGAATGCTTGGGGCGATACAGAGGAATGTGTCATACAAAAGTGAGGAGGTCATCAGGAAGCTTTACTGTGCATATGTCAGGCCACATTTAGAATACTGTGTCCAAGCTTGGTCCCCTAGTTATGAGAAAGATTGTTGGCTTTTAGAGAGAGTACAAAAGAGGGCAACAAACATGGTTAATGGTATAGGCAACCTGGCATATGAGGAAAGATTGAAGAAATTGAATATGTTTTCACTTAGATATAGAAGGCTGAGAGGAGATCTCATCGAGGTTTTTAAATTTGTTCATGGTCAAGAACAGGGATATCTCAGGGAAATGTTTGAATTTAACAGAAATGATGCAATTAGAGGTCATCAATTCAAAATTAAAGTTAATCACAGCAGGACAAGGTTAAGACAGTCTTTCTTCACCAACAGGGTAGTAGAACACTGGAACCAGCTGCCAGGAACAATTGTCAGTAGCAACACACTGAACAGCTTTAAAAACGGCATAGACAATCATTATAAGAATAGGGGGCTTGTTTTTCTGTATTCCAGGGAGGGTTGATTGACAGATTTGGTGGGCAACTGGTTCAGTGTACAAAGTGCAACCAAGAAGGGCCCTCGTGGCTCATAATTGCCCTGATCTTTTATGTCTTTATGTCTTTATGTCTTTATATATATATATATATATATATATATATATATATATATATATATATATATATACATATATATGTATATATATATGTATATGTATGTATATATATACACATATATATATATATATATATATATATATATATATATATATATATATATATATATATATATATATACTATCAATTCACATTTTATATTATTATCTGGAAATGAGAAGACTGAAGGTAGTTTCGATGTTCCTTGCTTGAATCCTATCCATCTCGGGGAAAAAGATCCCATCCTCCAGTGCAACTAATCAGCTGAGATGGAAGGGGGTAGGGACACGTAAGGCCTACCTCTCCATCCTCGAATTCGGGGGCGGATGACCTTGCTGTCCCCTCGCCCCTGATTCACCGCCTCTGAACACAGTTCCATGTCGCGCAAACCACGGAACGGTGACGGTCCAGCCTAATGACAGCTGTAAGCACAGGTCAGCACACAGCCAAATGTTGTTCCACAACAGAAATCCTCGTGGGCAGCCAGATGTCAAGGTTTTTGGCTCTTAAATAGACATATAAATCATACTGATTTCGGCCTGCCCTGTAGACATCGACATGAGCAAGTTGAAAAGAGATGTTTGGATGCCATAAAAGTGTTGGTGTTTGGAGAAAAGTCTCTGCGGCGAGTTCTGGACATTGAGAAACTATGGGACGAAGGAGACAGAGAAAATAATGTAGGGATACAAATAACTAGAATAGTGCGTCGGATGAGGCAGGCTGACTAGATATGGTTCCACAAGAATTCTTACAGGTAGCCTGAAGTCACTGGTGCTAATAAATTCGAGTTAACGAGAAATCACTGCGAAATTGTAAACATAATGCAAACAGATAGGTTAATTTGCAGGGCGATCGGCTTGTGGGCTGGAATGGCTTGCGAACAGAAGCGTCTCGAAGCCGTCATGTCCTTAGGAAACAATCAGAAATAACGTAGCCTACAGGGACACCACAGCCGAGAGGTGGGAGATTAAGTCCGTTACGCTCACCGAATCAGCTGAGCATACCAAGACTATCGTTGCTACTGAAAGCAAAGGGAGAGCGATGCAACCCAGGGATAATTGACAGGGGATCCAGGGACAGTTGTCATGGGATCCAGTGATAGTTGCCAAGGGACATAGGAAGAGATGTTTAGTAAACGTCTGAGGGTCGATGTCCTTCGCAAGCCTGTTTAGCATCGGGCATCTTGACCACGTCTGGTTCTAGGCGCCACAGCCTTAGTCCAGCCCGTGTCCATCTCCGGACACGGAGACCATCCCATTTTTGGACACAGAGACCGTCCCAGCTCTGGACACACAACCGTTTACATCTCCGAACACACAGACCGTCCGATCTCCGGACAGAGGGATCGTTCCGGATGCGGACACACAACCATTCCCATCTCCGGATGCGCAGATCATCCCAATCCCAAACACACATATTCCAATTCCCTGACACGGCGACCGTCCCAGCTCCGGACACGGAGACCGTCCGATCTCCAGACTCAGGGACCTGCCCAGCTCCGGACACAGGGACCGTCCCAGCTCCGGACACGGAGACCGTCCGATCTCCAGACACAGGGACCTGCCCAGCTCCGGACACAAGGACCGTCCCAACTCCGGACAGGCAGACCATCTCAGCTCCGAACACACAGACAGTTCCGGTTACGGACACAGAGACCTTCCCCGGCTTCAGATTCTGCTCAACGTCCCACACCGGGCATCTCATTGAATCCTCTTAATCCGCACTACGATGTATTTCGTTCCGGTAATTGGGATTCGCCCGTTAAAAGTGCGGCCGTATCGGCTCGGCGGGCCCCACGGGAGCCCTCCTCGGCCGAAACGAGCCGGCCCGCCCCACTGGCGCGTTCACCCTCGGCCGATCAGGCTCGATAGTTTCGTTAGATCTGGCCGGCCAATGTTGATACCACCGCTCATAACGGCCGGCCGTGGAGCAGATTTATGGCCCTCCGAGATCGCTTGTGCTGTGCGACGTGATCACCTGGGGCGTCTCGAGGTCCCTGGGCGCTGTACACAAGACGTGCGTCGGCCCAATTAAAGCCGCGAGAGGGCCACTTCTGACCACCGCCCGAGACGGCGAGATAGGCACCTCTGGCCACCGCCCAAGGTGGCGAAATAAGCACTTCCTACCACCACCAGAGGAGGCGAGACAGACGCCTCTGACCACCACCTGAGAAGCGATACAGGCACCTCTGACCACCGCCCGAGACGGCGAGACAAACGCCTCTGGCCACCGCCTAAGGTAGCAAGACCTCTGGCCAGCGCCCGAGAAGCGAGACAGGCACCTCTGACCACCGCCCGAGGTGGCGGGACATGCACCTCTGACCACTGCCCGAGGCGGCGACAGAGAACCTACCACCGCTCGAGGCGACGAAACAGGCACCTCTTACCACCGCCCGAGGTGTCGAGACAGGCACCTCTGACCACCGCCCGAGGTGTTGAGACAGGCACCTCTGACCACCGCCCGAGGCGGCGAGACTGACACCTCAGAACCTGATGCCACTTGTCGAAACTGAGGAGTTCTGGCTATGGTGTGTTTTGTAGATTGAAATTGCATGTCAACACAAACGCTGAATCTACACCTCACTAATACTGTGCATTCATTATAATCCACGAGTGCTTAATTGTACGTTTTTCGTAGTGCTAATTGAAGGACACTAATTCAAGGAAACTAATTCCTGGAACCGTGAAATGCGACAATGTTCCCGGAAAATGTCTGAATAGACCGAACATCAAAAAAAGAAGAAAAGAATCAAGCCTGTTCTTTACAAAGACAGGAAAGATGACACCGAAAATGCCAAACACTCCAGGTCCGCCAGAGCAACCAGACCAATGGGATGTTGAGAGCACCGGACTGCTTGCATGTTGCTAACAATTTTCGTAAAACGACACACCACGGCAAGTCATGTGACGAAAGATAATACTCCAATGCGGTCGCGGAAAAACCATTCCGAGCTGCGTAGCTGCCATTCCCGAACAACTTCAGTCAACCTTGGGTCTGTATTAGACAACGCTTGGGTGATGGCAGGCAATCTTGGAGTTGTGTCAGACTACCCTGGGACGGTGTCAAATCACCTTGGGACGGTGTCAAATCACCCTGGAGCGGTGTCAGACCCTCTGGAGCGATGTCAGACCCACCGGAGCGGTGTCAGACCCTATGGAGCGGTGTCAGACCCACAGGAACGGTGTCAGACCCCCTGGAACGGTATTAGATCCACCAGAGTGGTGTCAGACTCCCTGGAGCGGTGTCAGACCCTCTAGAGCGGTGTCAGACCCTCTAGAGCGATATCAGGCCCTCTGGAGCGGTGTCAGACCCACATAAGCTGTGTCAGACCCCCTGGAGCGGTGTCAGATCCATCGGAGTGGTGTCAGACTCCCTGGAGCGATGTCAGACCCTCTAGAGCGGTGTCAGACCCTCTAGAGCGGTGTCAGACCCTCTAGAGTGGTGTCAGACCCTCTAGAGTGGTGTCAGACCCTCTGGAGCGGTGTCAGACGCTCTAGAGCGGTGTCAGACCCTCTGGAGCGGTGTCAGACCCACCGGAGCGGTGTCAGACCCCCTGGAGCGGTGTCAGACCCCTGGAGCGGTGTCAGATCCACCAGAGTGGTGTCAGACTCCCTGGAGCGGTGTCAGACCCTCTGGAGCGGTGTCAGACCCTCTAGAGCGATGTCAGACCCACCGGAGCGGTGTCAGACCGCTCGGTGGCGATATGCTGAAGAGGCGAGGCATGTGTCGGCGCAGATGAGTCGCGCTGCTGTGTCGCTGCCCTCCACACGTGTCACGCCCTCTGGAGCAGTGTCAGACCCTCTGGAGCGGTGTCAGACCCTCTGGAGCGGTGTCAGACCCTCTGGAGCGATGTCAGACCCACCGGAGCGGTGTCAGACCGCTCGATGGCGATATGCTGACGAGGCGAGGCAGTGTGGTGCAGATGAGTCGTGCTGCTGTGTCGTTGCCCTCCACACGTGTCACGCCCTCTGGAGCGGTGTCAGACCCTCTGGAGCGGTGTCAGACCCTCTAGAGCGATGTCAGACCCACCGGAGCGGTGTCAGACCGCTCGGTGGCGATATGCTGACGAGGCGAGGCATGTGCGTGGTGCAGATGAGTCGCGCTGCTGTGTCGCTGCCCTCCACACGTGTCACGCCCTCTGGAGCAGTGTCAGACCCTCTGGAGCAGTGTCAGACCCTCTGGAGCGGTGTCAGACCCTCTGGAGCGATGTCAGACCCACAGGAGCGGTGTCAGACCGCTCGGTGGCGACATGCTGACGAGGCGAGGCATGTGTGCGGCGCAGATGAGTCGCGCTGCTGTGTCGCTGCCCTCCACACGTGTCACGCCCTCTGGAGCAGTGTCAGACCCTCTGGAGCAGTGTCAGACCCTCTGGAGCGGTGTCAGACCCTCTGGAGCGATGTCAGACCCACAGGAGCGGTGTCAGACCCTCTGGAGCGATGTCAGACCCACCGGAGCGGTGTCAGACCGCTCGGTGGCGATATGCTGACGAGGCGAGGCATGTGTGCGGCGCAGATGAGTCGCGCTGCTGTGTCGTCGCCCTCGGCGCGTCTAAAGAGCCGCGGCAGATTGGAGGCCAGGATTACCGCTGCGCTGAAAGGGGAGCCGGTTACCTAAGTCGCTGCAAATTGTGTGCCGCCACGACGGTGACAATCATTCCCGGAGAGACGGCTGGTGACCGGCCCACACTGCATGGCGTGTGCGGCTATGTAATGCGAGCACGGCGGACACGGTATACCGCTAATTGTGGTCCAAGTACCGACGTCAATTAGTACTTCCTGAAAACCGCTCGCGTGTTTGCTGTTTGAGTATTGTCAGAAGTTGTGCTGTCGTGGCCTGTGTTGGTCATGGTCCGGTCTAGATAAGGCATTTGTGTGGACCCCTAGTCCATCAACTGATCTAGATACTCCGATCCAACAACAAAACTCTAAAAAGATCGAGTTTCTCAGTTTTCTCAGGGAGTCCCACAGTACGCTTTGAGGACCAGTTGAAAACATGACAATCGTTCGGCTGACGGCTGGTCCCGGCTTAATGCATAATAATGCTGACAACTTAATAAGCGAACTTTCGGCTTCCAGGCCCTCCGTTTCGGCCGCCGCCCTGATAGCTCAGTGGGCCGCCAGAGTGTCAGCCCACATTGTCCTCCCCTGTCTCGACAAGACATCGTTCGAGTCACTTCACGCGCTGGCATAGCCCCCGGCTTGGAGCGTCAGCTGGAAACTAGCCCGATAAGACCGGGACACGGCGACTTGGGTGGTCGCGTCGGCGCATTGATGGCACGTTGATCTCTCGGCCAAAATTCTACTGTGAACCGGAATTTCCAGATCAGGCAGTGCGGTCAGAGCCAATGCAATAAACTCTGTATAGCATAGGAGCATGCTCCATAAAAATAACACCAGCAATCATCTCGACGTAGCTTTAAAAAAGTGACCGAAAATCTGGTTATCTATTATATTAGCATGCAACTTTACAAATGGCAAGGCGAACACAATGCCAAGACTGCTATTTGAGTCATTTTCCAACGACAAGAGAAGGAACATCAGTCGTTCTTTCGATACCGACGAATGAATTTGGAGTGCTTTGTATTATTCGCTTAGTTTTTTTTTTGTTACTTCTCAGCGGAAAGTAGAATAAAGCGAAACAAAAATATTCTGCCTAACACCCATATTAATTGCTCAGACGGTGGTAATGCTTTTTGTGGCTTCGCTGGTCCCGTTTTACACAGTCACATTGTTGTACTGCCACAATTACACCTGCACCATTCGTGGACATCATGAAAACATTCATGAGGTGGGATAGCTGAATGATATTTTAGATGCAAATGTTTTTATCGGCTATTTCAGTGTTTCACTAAGCGATGACTAACAACATTTTTGCTCGACTGAGAGTCCACCGGTCGTCACCGAAGACGGCCGAGCTCGGCGGCAACCAGCACAGCGAGCAGCGACGTCGAAGCTCGGCCAAATTGGCCGGACGAAGCACGCGGCGCAATACAGTGCACTTGGGGTATTATATATAATACCCCAAGCCCGCGTCAATGTCCGTCTCCATGCCTGGCTCCACAGCTGGCGTCGAAGGTTGGATGGGCCAGAAAAACGCTGCCAAAAAGTTGGCATATCTTGGCAAGCTCCAGCACCAACCGTTATATTTTTTGCTTGAAAGTCTTCGCGGTGCCTCGAGTCCCTCCAATGCTTGGCTGAGGGCCTTCAATAATGACATATTTTAAGATCTAAGTGCCTTAGCCAAATGGCACGAAATCGGCATCTCCACCACCAACCCGTCGACACAAATCCCTGGTAACGCCCTTGAACTCTCACCTCATCATTTGTGATATTGAATCTTTCAAAAGGATAGAAACCTTCACCACCTATTCGGCATAAATCGCTGGTGATGCTTCCAAAGCAGCACCTCATCACTCGTGAGGAAAATTTGTTGAAACAATGGGTGTCAATTCGGTACATTTTGTGAGCTTCCTCCCCCCCCCCCTCCACCATAATTTCCATTTTAATACGGGTATCTATGAGTGGGCCCTTTCAATCGACAAGGTTCCTCCCATCGCTTCCATGTATTAGGCCCACATTATTTTCAGAAATTAACACCTCTGGTCAAAAACGCCCCTGGGTCATCGAAGCTGTTTCTGAATTCCTGTTCCCAAGATCAATTATGACATCCCTGAACAGCTACCTCATCAGTTGTAATGCGAAATCACGAAAACGGCCCTGAATCGCTTATGCTTCAGCCACCTTCTCGGGAAAATGCCGGGTGACGCCGATGAACCGGCATGTGATATATCGTGATAGGCACTGGCGGATCTAGCCCACCGGTTTTTTTTTCGGGGGGGGGGGGCAACTTTTGGTTTTCAGTTTTCGGTTTTCGGCGCGAGGTGGTGCAGGATGTAGCCATAACGACACGCCAACGGAAGCCAAATCCCGTCTCTGACTTCTGAGCATTCTGATGCCGATACGCCGCAGTGTAAACCCGCTGGGCTGTGACAACACAGCCACCACCACCGCTGACCCGGCCTCTCGGGTGGCTGCAGCGGCCATCGAAACCGCCGCCCCAATAGCTGCCTCTGCCGTGGCTGGCGGCGACGAGGCCATCTCCACCACAGACATATCATGGGCGGATCCAGGTATGTTATGGGGGCACATTTCCTCGGAGGGGCGCACTCGGGTTTCACTCATAGGACAAATCGGCTGAGTCAGGAGGAGCCTGAGGAGGACTTGAGCATGCCTAAGGAGGCGTTTTAGTCTCAGAGGGGCACTTTTTTGCCTACACTTTTTTCCCTACGGGCCTTCAGCCAGCTCGGAGTACTGGGGAAACATGCCCACTTCCTAAGGAGTCGAGGGCCCCAGAGAAACCATGCTCCCAAATTGCATTTAGCATTACACCTATCAGGGGTGGATCTAGGCATGTCATGGAGGCACAATGTCTCTGGAGGGGCGCCATTTCTTCGGAGGGGCACCTTTTGTTGACAAATTTGTGCGGGGGAGGGGGGGACTCGAGCACACAAGAGGGACGACTTTTCTCTCAAAGGGGCGCCTTTTGGTTAAACAAAATCGAGGGGTGCACTCGAGCACAGATAAGGGGCGCCTCTTCCCTACAAGAGGCGCATATAGTTGAAAATTTAGAGCATGGTGCACTCAAGCATACTGAAAGGACCTTTTCTTCTCAGAGGGGCGCCTCTAGCCGAAAAATTGACGGGGGTGTACTCAAGTCTTCCCCGGCCGGAGGGGCGCCAAGGGGCGAGGGGTACCTTTTCCCGGCCAGAGGGGCGCCAAATTTCGTTGGGCACATGCCCCCAGTGCCACTCACCCTGTTCCCGCCCTTGACGTCTATGGGTGCACGCACACTGTGTACTTTTTTGAAGATGATCGTCCCCTTGGTGATTTCGTCTGGCTACGTGCCTGATACCCTGACCTGACAAGCATGTAGGCGCCTCCCAAAGTTCTATCCCCACATTCCTTAGCGCAATCCCAGATCCGTCTTGGAGTAGAATCCCGTTACTCCCTCCATACTTTGCTCGCTCCATACCATTCTTCCTTCATGGGCGCTGTGGGACTGTGCAAGAGTATGTTTGAAAATAAATGTACAAGATGTATAAGCAACCAATCCAAAATAGGTTGCATATCTGTATAGCAAAGGTATGTTTCTTTTCAATGAGGAAAGGTTTGTATCTTTAAAAACGATTCATTTTGCCGTTTGGCTTCCCCACAAAGCGACGTCCCTCCGTTACGATAACATTATGAAGGAAAACCATCATATCACTGGGACGTCCGGCTGCCAATCATTTTGGTGGGGGCCTCTCGCCTATTTTGATTTTGATAGTGGTGGTCAAGGCCTTGTGGTGGTCGTGATCCCAAAGGTATTGACTGCGATTGCGGTCAGTTATTAAAGTTGTATCGTCTAGCTTTTCGAAGCAGTTCTTAGCGTAGGGCTGATATTAATTTATTTAGATGTAGTGTTTTTTAGAAACCTGATTGGGGAGCTTAGCCTCCCATGGATCCGGCCCCGTAGGAAAGCTATATATTATTGTGCCTTAATGTGGTAGCAAAACACATTTTTACACACATTTGCCTCCATGAATAAACAAATGGGCTAGGGTTGGTTAGGTAAGGTTCGTTTAGGTTTTTTTGCTAAATTTGTCTTAAAATGTGGAATTTTGGATTTTTTAAAATCAGAATAGGTACTAGGTATGTTTATGAACATGATTTGGAAAGTGCGACCACTCGTTTTCGGCACTCATGCTTGCTTTTCAAGTTTAACAATGAACTGATAGGCTCGTCGTCATGATTGCACAAATCCACAAGCTGTTTGCGTACCTTAAATTTTTGGAAACGGTAACTTTCTCAGACGTGATTAAGGGGAAATTCAACACTCCATGCAGTTTATTAAACACTTCTTCACATTGAAAATACTTCATTTCAGCCTTTCTTCCTCAGATATCCCACACAAGCAAACATACTAACCAACACCACAACATAATCTTACTGGAATGACGTGCCACCAGCCTTGGCACTGCCACCTCCATTCTCTGCTAGAATATATTACATGTACATATGGTAGCCTGTAGTTTTAACCGTATAATAATTAAATAGGAACACCTAACCTACCTAACCTAACCTTGCCTAATATAATCGAATCTCCTCTAATCTAAGCTTATGCTAATATATTATCCTGACATCATCCGTAAGTCACATCCTGATTGGTGCCTCCTTCTGTTTCCATCAGTGTTCTTGTGGAATAATTTTGGTGTGTGATCTGTGTGATAAAGAGGCAGAAACGAAGCATCTTAAACATGAAGAAGTCTTGAATCAACTGCATGGAGTGTTGAATGTCCCTTTAATCACATCAGAGAAGTGCCAGGTGGGGGATGGATAAATTGTGGCACAAAAAACAGCATTGCAGCATGGATGTTGCATTCTGTAAATTATCACTATGATCAACCAAGTGGTAAGCACTAGCACCTAAAACGAGTGGTCATGTCTTCAGAATCATGTTCATAAGCATTGTATTCCAAAGGAAAATTCCTAAAATTATTTTTTTTAAACACCCTGTAGCACAATAATGCCACTTTATTTCTAGCTGTTTTATCTACATGTTTCTAGATTTTCCTCAGAGTTAAGATCTTTAATTGCTTAAATACCTGCTTCTCTGACTTCAGTAAATGTCTTACTTCCTTGGTCAACCACTGAGGGTGCTTAACCTTGTTTAAATTTAATTTGCTTATTGGGAATTAACCTATCCTGACATTGAAATGGTTTGTTGTTTGCCATTCTCCACACTTCATAAGCATCTAAACCATCAATGATTCTTCCCAGTGTAGTTCATCCATGAAGATCCTGAACTCATTGTAATTCTCATTAGCAAAGTTTGTAATCAATGTCTTATTGATTCCTACACTTCCAAGAATTGAGTGTTTCATTGTAAATCTTAGATTGTTTATGGAATGCTTTTTGTCAACTTTTCCATCCTATGGGGATTATAGAAGTGCCACATTTGTGCCAGTTCACCCTGCTACATGCCTGCCAGCTGAACCCACTTATTACCCAGTCAAGGGTTAAATTTGTATTCACTGCTTGAATGCTTCAGTATAAAAGGCTATTCTGGGTGTTGCATCAGAATTGGTGGAGCAAACAACACAAAAATGACATGCAGAGCATGTATCCTCATCAAGGCTTGAAAATAATCCTAGATTTCTGTCATCCATTGTCTATAATTTGGAAGTGTTTCAGAAAATGTCATCATTTTTGCATTGTAATTGAATGTTGCTGTTTGACATGTCTCAGTATCATATTCCAATATTAAAAAAAAAAATACATAGCTTCATTGGTGTGCTAAGCATGGTGCTCTCCAGGACTCCAAATCCAGGATTCCAGAATATAAATCCAGCCTTGACTCATGCTCTTGCACTTGCAAACAGCCACACATAGCTGTTCATGCAATGCATCTACAGGAAATAAAGACATCAGCACACACAGTATTTACTACTTTTTCCCAACACATGTACTTTTCAACACATCCCAGAACACTATCATCCACTAATTAAATCACTTGCCCATTCTGCAAAACTAGGGACACACCTAGAATGGAGCTGTACAAGTAGGTAACGGATAAAGGAATGGGGCATAGGAGAGTAATGGAAATGCATGAACTTGTGAAAAAGAATGCCAGCATTGTCCACACTGGGTCTTCCATGAACAGTTCCCTTTCAGAAATGGACTATGATTGGCACAGTACCACAGTTATTCTGGCAGGAGCTGAGAACCATGTGTTCGGAAATGGATAGTGTGAGTATATGTGTCAGAAGTGATGAATGGCAATATGAGCTTCCATGCATTTTATGCACCTCACGACATTTTGTTTCATTTCTATATTGCAGGCACTGCTTGAACATAGCCAGCAGCACTGGTGTCCTGACAGCAACATGCTGGGAAGCAGCCTGAAAGAAGTATGATCATGTCCATTTAGTTTGTGTATGTTCTCATGTGTGCAATGTAATAAATACCTAATGCACTGATACAGCATGAGCACTAGTGCTGACTAGACAAAGTGCTAACAACAAACATTGCTGGGCATAGGGAGTCCTTGGTAGTTGGTGCAGCCAAGTTCCTTACATAGGTGCAGCCAAGCCGTGGGCCTGGCCCCTCTCCTCAGCAAACCAAAAATGCATGATGTGAAACCAGAAACTTTAAGATATTCACCATGCAAATCTAATTTTCTGCACTTGAAGCACGCCAAAAGCCATCTCTGTTCGTGACTTTTAGGTCGGCCCCTCCCGCTTGAGAAAATACTGGCTGCATCTCTGCCCCCTTTGGCCACAATCCACCCCCGTGATCTGCGAATAGAAGTGATGTAATTCGTGATTAATGCAGAGACTAGGACAATATTTGTTGTTTCATTACTTGCTATAAGTTTAAAGATGTTCATACACATAGTTAGGCAGCAGTGTGACCATGCCTTTGTGCCCGAAATACATTATATGACTAAACCTCCAGAGTAGGAATAAGGTCGAAATAAAGGGAGGACAGGCTAAGCCAATCCGAGCTGTTGGCTAGCGGAGGAACACGATCGTAAGTTATTGGCTGAAATGATGTCTGAAAAGCATCAGACAGATCACGGACGTAAGGGCTCTTTCCATTGCCATTAATAAACATTTGGTAAAGCACCTGTTGTGTAGTACAAGTGCTTCTGTGCATATTCGCTCTGAGCAGCAGGCTTCAAACCTGTATGTAAGAGCAGTAAGGCTTCCATCGTCACAAAGAAAAGGAAAAAGTGCAGCTGGTACAGCCTCTAGCATGCGTTCTGATGCAACAGCTTCGGTTGTCTGCAAGCTAAGTCACGAAGGGTCGTTGTTTCTATCTTCGATTTATACATACATACATACATACATACATACATACATACATATATATATATATATATATATATATATATATATATATATATATATATATATATATATATATATATATATATATATGTATGTAATATCCTTGGGTTTCGCGTCATCTACAGCACGTAACAATCCTCTGACTTCGCGTGTTACTCTGTATGGCAAGGTCAACACTCGCACCGGGACATTTCCCAGTCCCGCGGCCCACCGGCGAAACAGTGTGGGCGGCGCCATTAGCCGTGAATGTGCATAAAGTGCGTCGTGAACCACCCAATGAACAATAAACAACATTGCGTGGCAGAACACTGACATGCTGAACGTGGCAGTTCTGCTATGTTCAGGTTTCGTGCTGTCTATGGCACGTGACAGTTCTGCTATGTTCAGGTTTCGTGCTGTCTACGGCACGTGACGGTCGTGCTGTGTCCAGGTCTCACGCTGTCTCGGACGAGGCGACGTCTCCGCTGCCCACCTAGTGGAACAGAGCCTCGACAGAATCCGTCACACAGGCGACCTGAACGCCTTCATCACGGTTACGGCCGACATGGCCCGACGGCAGGCCGAGCAGGCGGACCACAGGCGCCGACTAGGTAACTACAGGTGGACCACAGGAGCCGACTGGGTAACTCTACAGGCGGACCACAGGCGCCGACTAGGTAACTACAGGTGGACCACAGGAGCCGACTGGGTAACTCTACAGGCGGATCACAGGCGCCGACTGGGTACTCTACAGACGGATCACAGGCGCCGACTGGGTAACTCTACAGGCGGACCACAGGCGCCGACTAGGTAACTCTACAGACGGATCACAGGCGCCGACTGGGTAACTCCACAGGCGGACCACAGGCGCCGACTAGGTAACTCTACAGACGGATCACAGGCGCCGACTGGGTACTCTACAGACGGATCACAGGCGCCGACTGGGTAACTCTACAGACGGATCACAGGCGCCGACTGGGTAACTCTTCAGACAGATCACAGGCGCCGACTAGGTAACTTTAC
This sequence comes from Ashinkailepas kermadecensis, assembly GCA_034440615.1. NCBI lineage: Eukaryota > Metazoa > Arthropoda > Thecostraca > Neolepadidae > Ashinkailepas > Ashinkailepas kermadecensis. The sequence continues at coordinate 94,093 of JAOTOM010002612.1, read as the reverse complement.
AGACGGACCACAGGCGCCCACTAGGTATCTCCACAGGCAGACCACAGCAATTATAAATTATTCATGAATTAGGATGGAGTATGCCACTATCTGAACACTCAATCGACATCCATCTCCAAGAAGTATCGACATCCGGCTTCTTGATGCGTGCTTATGAAGTATTCGTGTCTCCTTTCTAACAGTATCTCGTTGACAAATAGCATGCTCGTGGTCTCGATGAGGCATGTTGATACATAAAACTTTGCAATGCAATTGCAGGTAAAGGGAGTACCTATAATGTGATATGGCATACAATATCAGTTTACAGCAAAGGCATTTTTATCGCTATACCGAATATAGCTCTTCCTAAATTATGAATTTCAAAACAAATGATAAAGGTACAGTCATAAGTATGTCATTGGCTCTAATTTGTGTCTGAAAAACATTTTAAATGGCACTAATTCCATGGAAAATTTCGACATCCTACTGTAATCGTTTCGACATGTCACACCTGACGAAAAAAAAAACATTATTTTAACAGTGGACCACAGGCGCCCACTAGATAACCCCAAAGGCAGACCACCGGCGCCAACTAGGTAACTCCACAGGCAGACCATAAGCGCTGACTAGATAGCTCAGCAGACGATGACAGGCACCGACGAGGTAGCTCAGCAGACGGTGACAGGCGCCGACGAGGTAGCTCAGCAGACGATGACAGGCACAGACTAAGTAGCTCGGCAGACGATGACAGGCGCCGACGAGGTAGCTCAGCAGACGATGACAGGCACAGACTAAGTAGCTCGGCAGACGATGACAGGCGCCGACGAGGTAGCTCAGCAGACGATGACAGGCGCCGACGAGGTAGCTCAGCAGACGATGACAGGCGCCGACGAGGTAGCTCAGCAGACGATGACAGGCGCCGACGAGGTAGCTCAGCAGACGATGACAGGCGCCGACGAGGTAGCTCGGCAGACGATGACAGGCGCCGACGAGGTAGCTCAGCAGACGATGACAGGCGCCGACGAGGTAGCTCAGCAGACGATGACAGGCGCCGACGAGGTAGCTCAGCAGACGATGACAGGCACAGACTAAGTAGCTCGGCAGACGATGACAGGCACCGACGAGGTAGCTCAGCAGACGATGACAGGCGCCGACGAGGTAGCTCGGCAGACGGTGACAGGCGCCGACGAGGTAGCTCAGCAGACGATGACAGGCGCCGACGAGGTAGCTCAGCAGACGGTGACAGGCGCCGACGAGGTAACTGACGGACCGGCGGCAGTTGGACCACCCACTCCCTAGTCCGGTCTCTATGTGTTTGCAATTTGCCTTTGTGTGCAGATGGCAGAAACTTGTTCAGTTATTAAGATATACAATTACTGTATCGATGTCACGCATTTGGCGTCCGCAGTGTACAACTAAAACTAAGCGTGATGTTGCCGAATTATTGTCCGCCTGGTCACCTGTCGACGCTGACCACGTGACAATGCCACGCTGACGTCAGGTCGCAGGCTCGGCCCGCTGGACGGCGTGCCGGTGGCCGTCAAGGACAACTTCTGTGTGCGCGGTGCGGCCACCACGTGCGGCAGTCGGATGCTGGCGCCGTTCCGGCCGCCCTACACGGCCACCGTGGTGCGTCGCCTGCTGCGCGCCGGCGCCTGCGTCGTCGGCAAGACCAACCTGGACGAGTTCGCTATGGGGTGAGCATTGCCTGGCGGAGGGGGCAGGAAAATCCAGTGGATTCGGGCTGCATATCAAGAGTGCAACTTTTCCCTGAAATGAATTGAGGGAGAATGTGATAAATAGCATAATTGTTAGACATTGGCTTGGCAAACACCGGTATCCTTCTGCCGTCCAAAGGAAGAAAAGTGCATTTCCCCATTTGGGTCAGTGCAATTTTCGTCCCTATGCTTCTGGTCGGTTTGAATCAACATAGACGATAATCACAGCATTTCTTAGTTGAATAGCATCTTTATGCACCATGGATATAGAAGTGTAGGTTCCAATGAATGCACAAGGAACTTATGCTTTTTCTTCCTTTGGATGGCAGCCTTTCCTTAGTTGATGATCATTAATATCATCTTGAGGTATGTATAGCTTACCTGATAAGGTTTTACAGAAGGGTTGTATTAAGGCTGTATGTTGCAGGTTTTCTCACACCTTTGGCAAGTTTTAGACACTGTTGGCTAACCCATTGGGATCAATCTAATTGGTGTTTTATGCCAAATACATCCAATTAGGTAACCCACTATTTGGTAGCGATGTGATGCATGCATACTTCAATCAATATCAGTGCACGCCATATGTAGGTACAGCCCATATTTATAAACATATGTACCTGACCTTCAGACCTGTCCAGCATTAGAATGGGCCGTCTCTACATTGTTCACTTTATATCAATACCCAGTCCTGCAAATACAGATCTGATGAGATTGATCTGGAGTGTACACAATGTGCCAGTACCTATATCCTAAATATGCCCAGGTAGGTATATTTTATCACATGTCCTAGCAGTTCAATGCGACTCAGTTATTCACTTTGATTATTTTCACATCTTCGGGAAGGTCTTGTCCAAAGACACAAAGACAAAGACAAAGACGTATAGTCAGGCCATCCACAATAAACTCGTGGCTATTACAGCCTATTGTCGATATTTAAAGCAGATGTCACATGAAAAGAGGGCTGTCGCAGGCACACATAAAACATATAACAATTCCTCATACCAGCGGCACGGAAAGAGTCAGCAAGTACGGTAATTATAATAAGAAGTCAGCAGGTATGCAGATAAGTCAGCAAGTATGGTAAGAGGTCAGCGAGCATGATAAGAAGTCAGGAAGCAGATCAGGTCAATCTGACCGGTTCCATGCACAAATGCCGCCTAAGGCGGCGACCAAACGTGGGAACTGGCGGTTGCGTAAGTTAAAGATCTGTCAAGTGTCCATCTACAGCGACGTATTTTGGTTTTGTTTCCATCGCGCAGTTGTTGGCAATGCCGACGGTAAATATGGCGGTGATTCCCACTTTCCCTGCCTGGTTGCTGTGTATTTCAAATATCAATCAAATCAATTCTTGGGAGGTCTTAGTTAATCTTAGTCTCAATCTTAGTGACCTCTCTTTTCCTGGGGGCCTTCTCACCCATCACATGGTCTCCTCTTTTGTCCCGTGGACATCCTCTCATCACATCCTGTCCGCACTCCTGTAACTAGGTGTGCATTTACCTTCAACTGCTTGTAAAGAGCATGTTAGCACCCCCTCTTGGTGGAATATACCCAATTTCGTCTGCATGATTTTGTAATACGATTCGATATCCAGTAAACAAATCGGCCTTGTGTGATATGCTAGTGCTCTTGCTTGTCCACCTGTTGCAGGCAGGTCTCAGTGGGCCTCCCTTGAGTATTTGCGACTACTTGTACACTGTATGTAAATACATGCAGCGCAGGGTATTCAGTTTATTAACAATTGGTACATTCACTGATATGCTGCACTTCAACTTAGCACAAAAATGTGATGTGTGTGGTGGAAGCCAATGTAAACTCTGACATTTCTACCTAAGGATCGACCATAGCATGGCGAGTAATGCGATTCTCAATGATCAAACGTCTTCAAATCTCAGTTGCATCTTGGAAAGGATATCTATCTTGTGAATTTTGACTGCTTAGAAGATTTAGTTGACTTAATACGATGCGATTGATTAATACGATTGGAATCCGAAGAAAGGGGATACAATCCAGCAAGTGAATCATTGGACCACTGATTCAGAATGTCACATGATTCCAATCATTGAATCATGTGGCATTCTTGGAGTGTCAAGGAGTGGAAATTATTGGTGAAAATGAGAAACGAGATGCACGAGTGGGCAGTTGTTGCATGTTGCATGCTTGTTTCCGCTGAATGGTGGGAGTTTTGGGACACCAGTGGAGCTTATCGTGACAACACTGAGGGTAGCGATGGCTTGGGATAACGGCTCGGGAACTGATAGTGCGGAACAGTGTGGTTGTAATGCTCTGAGCAGCTGTCTTTTCAACGTCTTCAGCTTTTTTCTTCAGCGAATGCCTTAATGGACCGTTCCTTTTCTCGTCTTAAGGGCCCGTAGCTGTTCCTTTTCTCGACTAAAGTGCTAACGGTCGAGTAGAACTTGAGAAGGATTTTTGTTAAAGTTACCATTTTAACCTTGACATATTCTCGCCAACACCGGACATTTTTTTTCAGTGTGGGAACGTGTGACAGTGCCTCTGGACCCACGAAGAATATCTGGGGATCCAATGTGAAGTATCGTCTGCAATATAAACCCGAGTAAGTGACGGTGCTTGTCTTCATATCTCGATGTCATTCCGGTAATGCATCTAATGCGACGACATAGCCAAATAGTGTCCGTTTGGTTCACTGTGTAATGTGCTGTTATTGCATTATTTGCTGTATGAGCAATTACTATAAATTCGTATGCACCATTCGTAGGGAATGTTGATGTGTAGACGGGTCTAATGTTGCCAGCCAATTCTTCACAATCCACCTAGTCCTTTGGCAGTAGGGTTTTCTGGACCTTTTTTTTTTTTTTTTAATATAAAAAAAACCGAAAAAACACCAAACCCCTTTTTTTTCTTCGGTCGGGGGATTAAATTTCTTTTTTTAAAAATTTAAAAAAATTTTTAAAAAAAATTTAAAATTTTTTTTTAACCCCCCCGAGAAAAAAATTTATAAAATTTTTGGGGTGGGCGCCCCTAAAAAAACCCCCCGACTTACGGTTATTTAAACCCAACTGACGCCACCAGACGCCTCGTCAACCCCTCTGAGCGCCTCAGCGTCAAAACCTACCCATAATTACAGTCAAGTGAATCTATGGTATCTGTTTGCAATGCCAGGTGTGCAATAAAGATGTTGAATAACCTTCCCTCTGTTGATTTCAGTGGTCCCGCCGAGGTTCCACAACTGCCACCTAGGAGCAGTGAAGAGGAGTTCTACATTCCTGGTGGAAGCTCAGGTGGCAGTGCGGTCGCTGTGGCATCTGGAACAAGCTTTGTGTAAAGGCGACAGCGCATCGTGTGGTATCGCTTTGATGATGTGACCGGAAATATCCAGCTCACTGATGACCTATCAGTCCCGTACAGTGTAAACCGTCGCATTTTAAATGATTGCATGAGATTTATGATCTTGGAATTTATGTCATGAAAACCAAGTTCAGCTTACACACATGCAAGCATTTAGCATGACTCCGGCTGACTTGTGAAGCGGTCACCCGGTCTCAAGGTGTGTGGGTCACGTGTTATGACGTAACAAGTTGTAACGTCATTCCTTTGTGTTAAAACCAGGACTGGCGAATTTTCGGCAATTCGTTCTTAAAGGAGTAGCGGTGTTTACTTAAACGCGAACAAACAAAAACAAACAATTGCATATGATTTTCAATAATTGCCATCGAGAGCGAAGCCCGAGCAAATCTATTCCCGTGTACATACAGCGCCGACCCGGCTCGACAATTACTGTTTTGAACATAACTTTTGGTTAAATCCTTCAAAATGTAAATTCCTTCACTCGGACCTAGACCTGGTCTTTTAAGTTATATTTTTCAGCAGTTTTACCACCATATTTTCATTGAAGTGCGTTTTTTTTGTGTCAAATATAGCTTGCTTTGTGGCGATCCACCCGACCCCGGCTGGGTGCCGGCCGGCCATGCGCCGGTTGAGTGTTGTCACCGCGTAGGTCACGTGGCATGACGTAATGTCACGTGACCTGCGCATCTCGGGACCGGATGGCGGTTTTGCCAGTCAGTCGGTGCGGCGCTGAACAGTTATATGCGGCGCAAGCTGAATTCGAAGGCTGTGAACAAAAGGGGCCGTAGCACAGCGCGGCACCTATATTAATTCGATAATTCGGCATAATGCTTATGATTATGATATATGCTCACAATATTCGGCAAATGAGACCGGTTTTGGGAACATCAACAGCTAATTTCAGATGGATTAAAGTGCCTTTCTTTGCACATGTGCTGACATCTCAGGAACTATTTCCACAATGGGGCTCCTCTGCATAGCATTGGTGAGCCGGATTTGAATCCCAAGTTTGAATGCACCATGCGGCATTGTCGAAATAGGTTTGACTAATTTCCGAAATGTGTGCACTTCTACGAAAATGTACCGCAATAAGGTGCACGTTCCCTGTTATGCTGTGGTATACGCTGTGGATCCGAGCGTAATCCATATCCGATCCTGTGCCTGGAGCATGTGAGAACCGTTACTAACCTCAAGCTGAACCTACTGTTGTAATTGAGGATTATTATCCTAGCTAGGTACACGAAGAACAGAGCGCGTTCATCCCCGCTAACGCTCAAAGCAGTGAATTCGTAAATTGTTAAGGTTGAAATGAGAAGAAAAAAAATCGTGAAGCAATGCATGTGTTGTGTCTTCCACAGGACGCTTGGCTCGGACACGGGCGGTTCGGTGCCTAATGTGCTGTGACCGCCCCCACAGGGCGCTCGTCTCGGTGCCTAACGTGTCGTGACCGCCCCACAGGGCGCTTGGCTCGGACACGGGCGGTTCGGTGCCTAATGTGCTGTGACCGCCCCCACAGGGCGCTCGGCTCGGTGCCTAACGTGTCGTGACCGCCCCACAGGGCGCTGGCTCGGACACGGGCGGCTCGGTGCCTAATGCGTGACCGCCCCACAGGGCGCTCGTCTCGGTGCCTAACGGTGTGACCGCCCCACAGGGCGTCGTCTCGGTGCCTAACGTGTCGTGACCGCCCCACAGGGCGCTCGTCTCGGTGCCTAACGTGTCGTGACCGCCCCACAGGGCGCTCGTCTCGGTGCCTAACGTGTCGTGACCGCCCCACAGGGCGCTCGGCTCGGACACGGGCGGCTCGGTGCCTAATGTGCTGTGACCGCCCCCACAGGGCGCTCGTCTCGGTGCCTAACGTGTCGTGACCGCCCCACAGGGCGCTCGTCTCGGTGCCTAACGTGCCGTGACCGCCCCACAGGGCGCTCGTCTCGGTGCCTAACGTGTCGTGACCGCCCCACAGGGCGCTCGGCTCGGTGCCTAATGTGCTTGACCGCCCCCACAGGGCGCTCGTCTCGGTGCCTAACGTGTCGTGACCGCCCCACAGGGCGCTCGGCTCGGACACGGGCGGCTCGGTGCCTATGTGCTGTGACCGCCCCACAGGGCGCTCGTCTCGGTGCCTAACGTGTCGTGACCGCCCCACAGGGCGCTCGTCTCGGTGCCTAACGTGTCGTGACCGCCCCACAGGGCGCTCGTCTCGGTGCCTAACGTGTCGTGACCGCCCCACAGGGCGCTCGGCTCGGACACGGGCGGCTCGGTGCCTAATTGCTGTGACCGCCCCCACAGGGCGCTCGTTCGGTGCCTAATTCTGTGACCGCCCCCACAGGGCGCTCGTCTCGGTGCCTAACGTTGTGACCGCCCCCACAGGGCGCTCGTCTCGGTGCCTAATGTGCTGTGACCGCCCCACAGGGCGCTCGTCTCGGTGCCTAACGTGTCGTGACCGCCCCACAGGGCGCTCGGCTCGGTGCCTAACGTGTCGTGACCGTCCCCACAGGGCGCTCGTCTCGGTGCCTAACGTTCGTACCGCCCCACAGGGCGCCCTCGGTGCCTAATGTGCTGTGACCGCCCCCACAGGGCGCTCGTCTCGGTGCCTAATGTGCTGTGACCGCCCCACAGGGCGCTCGTCTCGGTGCCTAACGTGTCGTGACCGCCCCACAGGGCGCTCGGCTCGGACACGGGCGGCTCGGTGCGTAACCCGGCCGCCTGCTGCGGTCTGGTGGGCCTGAAGCCATCGTATGGCCGACTGTCGCGTCACGGACTGGTGCCGCTCGTCAACTCGATGGACGTGCCGGCCGTGCTGGCCCGCTCCGTGGCCGACGCCGCCACCGTCTTCGGTGGGTTGCGTGGGCGCCGCTCTGCCAAACTCACCACGGGGTGCTGCTCTCCGTTGTGGGCAGTTGGTTCTGCGCTGTCGGTGTTATCATTGGACGCTCCTCTGCTGGTGTATCCAGTGTGTATCATGCTGTAGGTATAGTGAGTGGCTGCCATGCTGCTAGTATAGCCAGCGGCTGCCATGCTGCTAGTATAGCCGGTGGGTGCCATGCTGCCAGTATCGCTCGTGGGTTCCAAATTGTCAATTAGTTCTGCCGGGCGCTAGATAACCACTAGCAGTTCAGGCGCCCTTAAGCCCAAATAAACAAACAAACGGTGTCGTACTGCCTGTATTTTCATTCGGATAGAGGCAAGTATTGCTTGCTGACTGAAAACACTCACTATCCTTTCTTGCCACTAGGTGACAAACCTAGTTTTATCCAACTCGTTTAGAGCATGACTCAAATCGGCTAGAGCCTCCAAGTGGCGTAATCTTCCCAACCCTGGTGTACTGGGGAGGGTTAGTGGCACTGTATCCTACACTGTCACGGTGCTGACATTGGACGTGTTTGCTGGGCCTGAAGCGCCGCTCCCACGCCACCGCTCACACCTGACCTGTCCGCACAGACCTGCTGGCCGGCCCTGACCCGCTCGACTCGACCTGCGCGCGCGAGCCGCACGAGCCGGTGTCGCCGCTCCCGGCGTGCGACGTGGCCAGTCTGGTGGTGGGCGTGCCGCGCGAGTACCACTGTGTCGGCATGGAACACGACGTGCTGCAGGCCTGGGACAGCACGGCGGCACTGCTGGCGGCTGCCGGCGCCACTGTCAGACAGGTCAGCGGTGCGGCGAACTGAGCAGGCAGCTGAACGTGTCGCGCTCGCCAGTGAGCAGTGCGGCTTTACGTCGCGCGTGAGAAAACGCCCTGGCACGCGGGATATTTTGGGAGTTGCCGCAGTTTGGATGCGTATCGCATGCCTAGTTTTCACTACTAGGTACGGAGATGCGAGAGGTCGTTTCACCAACAGCGGTTGGCGGGCTTCTGCGGGATGTGTCGTCGGTGATGAGCGGCCAGCAGTCCCTGCCCTGCGGGATGTGTTGTCGGTGATGAGCGGCCAGCATTCCCTGTCCTGCGGGATGTGTTGTCGGTGATGAGCGGCCAGCAGTCCCTGCCCTGCGGGATGTGTTGTCGGTGATGAACGGCCAGCATTCCCTGTCCTGCGGGATGTGTTGTCGGTGATGAGCGGCCAGCACTCCCTGTCCTGCGGGATGTGTTGTCGGTGATGAGCGGCCAGCATTCCCTGTCCTGCGGGATGTGTTGTCGGTGATGAGCGGCCAGCAGTCCCTGCCCTGCGGGATGTGTTGTCGGTGATGAACGGCCAGCATTCCCTGTCCTGCGGGATGTGTTGTCGGTGATGAACGGCCAGCAGTCCCTGCCCTGCGGGATGTGTTGTCGGTGATGAACGGCCAGCAGTCCCTGCCCTGCGGGATGTGTTGTCGGTGATGAGCGACCAGCACTCCCTGCCCTGCGGAGTGTTGTGTGATGTACTGCGGCGAGCCGGCGCTTGTTGCTTCTGTAGGTAATGTTCCAGATAGCAGACGCATAATTCAGTTGAGATCTGACCACACAGCCGTAGAAAACGGGAAGTGTTCACATGTCTCATCCAGAAGGATGTGAGGAACGGCAGCTGTTGGAAGGTTCCAGTATTTTGAATAGCTTCTTCCGGTTTGCTTTAAGCTGTTTTCTTTAAGTAAAATGTACGACATGAAGCACATCGCAACGCAAGACCAGTCCGACTGGGACCGGACGGATTCACTGCATGCCTTCTGTCCCCGGACGGTTGCACGGACGGCGGCGGGAAAGTATCTACTGGCATGGTTTTGATCAGTAGTACGCCGAAACAAAATTAGTCGATTCCCTGCCAACTGGCGCTGTCTTGAGAAAGAGGGAGCGCTGGAGGAAGAGTACCGAATAGCCAGTTCATTCACAGTTAGTGATCTTGCGATTTTTTTCCTGACAAGTTCTTGCATGTCATTTTGGAATACGATATCCTCGTGTCGTCTGAGCCCGGAGCACGCTGTGCTTGGGTCGGCAGGTATCGATGCCGCACACACACTACTCGATCGCCTGCTACAGCGTGCTCAACTGCATCGAGGTGGCCAGCAACATGAGCCGCTACGACGGCGTCGAGTTCGGTTTCCGTGCCGACGAGTCGTCCTCCACGGAGGCCATGTACGCCGCCGGCCGCAGCCGGGCGCTCAACGAGGTGGTGCGTGGCCGCGTGCTGGCCGGTAACTACTTCCTGCTGAGAAGGTGGGTGATGCGCGTGCCGCCATGTGTGGTTGTGCACTGTAAAATGTGGTCTACCATGGCTCTGCAGTCGGGGACGAGTGGTCTAGGGGTAAGATACTCGTCTCACAATCGAAAGGTTGTGGGTTCGAGTCTCACCTGTCGCTACTCTTCGCCCGCGACCAATCGGCGTGAGTGGCGACGCTACATGACTCAACGGTCGACGTGTCGTAAAACCAAAATAAAGGCCTGCAGTCATGCGTTTGTATGTATACGGCTGGCCGTGCAACTGGTGTATGTGTGTGTGTATGCTTGCATGTATGTATGCGTGTATGTATGCGCACGTGCGTGTGTGTGACGGTCTTTGGATCCACCCGTTGATGTTCATTTTGGTGGCAAGCGATACTATACCTAGTCTTCTGCCGACGCCCGGAAGCTTAATTGCTACTTGTTCATACATGGACACTAGCTGAGTTGGAAAGGAAATTGGTTGAAGAGACCCACGTATTACTCTGTTTGGACAGCTTCCAAACCTGGGGAGAGGGGGGGCATGCGATCCTGTTTTTATCCAATGGTATAATTGAGTGATGGGTGAACTGAAAACGGATAATTTTACTATCTGACGTAGAACTTCCGCCCGTGGGTGCATTTTTCCTTCGCACTGCATGATTCCGGCATTCTATATACAATAAATCCGGCTTATTAAGATTGAGCTTTCAATTTCACGTGGTAATATCGCGATGTAAAGTCTCAGGTACACGGCCAAGATTTTCGTATGTAATATCACAAAAATGGTGTGAAAAACTTCGTGGAAGCAAAACAAATCGTTAAACTAGCGTGCGAAGAACTGTCTAGGTATAAGTACATAGTTTTTGTTTATAATCTTTGGTCTTAGCTAAGTTATTAAGAATGTGGACAGATGGGCAGTATTATATGCGTAAAATGTAAACATTTGTTACGAGCAAACACCTGTTTTTATGGGCGCGTGTCCACTTCCCTGTTAAAAGCTGGTATCTGTATGTATTATTGCATTCTTGATAAACAAAGCGTACACTCGTTGGTTGAATTCACGTTCTGATGCCCATGATGATATAATCGATTTTCCTGGTATGATCACATTATAATGGATTGATTGGGGTGTGAGCATTTACTTTTCTGGTATCCTTTCTAGATAGGCTTAACCCAGATGGGTCCCTGTGGCCCTTATTGAGCCTTAACACTTTATGATCTTTATGAACTTTATAACACAATATGTTCAAATCGCAGTATGACATTTAATTTAATTTGTCTTTTAAGATCATTTGTATTTATGATGACATCACATTACTATGGTAACATGATCAAATCAAAGTCATCGCAATGGCATGTTTGTTTCTCTTGTACCACTCGGTAGGACTGTAGCTGTTTCCGACAACTGTGGTAATACTCATGTGCATTGCAACGCACTTGAATATTGTATTAAATGACCGAATTCACCCGAATATGTGTCGATAACGCTTTCTGCCACAAAGCATTGTCGTCAGTGTTATTTGTATTGCTTTGGCCATCTGTAACAGAAAAAAGCCCTTGGAAGGGACCAAAACTCCAATAATGTGTGCCACGTGGGTTTTGACGCGTGGTTCATATGATCAAAAATTCCAGGCTTCATGTTTCGAATTCCTGTGTCCATAATTGAGTCAATGGCGGTAAAACACATCAATTATCCTATTTTGTGTCATTGCGATTAAAAGTTTCTTTCCGGGGCGGGGATGGCCGAGTGGTTAAGGTGTCGGGCTCCGGCTACCAAAGGTCCCGGGTTCGACACTCGCACCGCTCGGGACATTTCCCAATCCCGCGGCCCACCGGCGAAACAGTGTGGGCGGCGCCATTAGCCGTGAATGTGCAAAAAGCGCGTCGTGAACCACCCAATAAACAAACAAAAGTTTCTTTCCTATTGCCTGTGGCTTATACTGGCTCAGAACTCATTACCCGGGTCTGTACTGTGTCCCTCTCAGACACTACATCAAATATTTCCTGCGTTTTCAAAGTCACAAGCCCGGATTTGTGTTGTCCTCATGAATTATATACCAAGTATGTACTGAGTTCACACAGTCACCATACTGGGTCTGCATTCTCCCCACAGACACTACGACGAGTACGTGGAGCAGGCAATGCGGGTACGCCGGCTGATTATGCGCGACTTTGCGCGTGTGTGGCAGTCGGGCTGCCACGTGCTGCTCACACCGGTCACTCTCTTCGACGGGCACCTACACTCTGAGTTTGTACAGCGCGACAACCGTACCAACACGGCCGCCTTGGACTTCTGCACCCAGCCAGCCAACATGGCCGGTAGGTGGCACACACGCGCACACACACTTCAGTCGGCCATGTGCTCACACACACTGGCCGGTACAACCACAGCTCTTGAACGGCGCCAATCGAGCCAGTAGTTCACAAGTTGGTCTATCTCTTGCGGAAACGGTAGGTCTAGACTGACCGCAGGTTTGAAATGGCGAGGCAGAGGTGAGTTCCGGGGTTGTTTTTACACAACGCTGGTATCTTTCGTTTTGATGTTTTGGCTAGTGCGGAACTGGAGGCAACGAGGTCCATGTAGTGTCGCAAGTTGGGCTTTGTGTAGTGCTTGTTATATTTAGTGTGAAACATTGATTTATTTGTTTCTTCTTTTGGACGGGAGGAAGCATGCGCAGTTTCATGGGCAGTGATCTCATGTTGCTATTCTAGGCTTCGTTTCATCTTTACTCCGACGAATTTGTTGAGGTCAAGAATTTCTCGATAGCAGTATTTAATGTCATGTATGCACTCAAACGATCCTTATCGAATGCCCTACTTTGTAGCGTACAGCACATCCTCCGTTTCAACCAATTGCACCAGAGAATGACGCCGTACATTCAGCGGATAGACTCATTGGAAGAAGATATACATCTACCAAACGGTCGCTTTAGGTTTGTTCAATAAGAAATCGTGACGTGTTTTTACAGTCTCTATAGAATAAATACTTTAGTTCGTATATGCGCTGTTTGAATTAAGCACAATTAAGCAGGACTGTGGTCTTGAAACTCTTGCCTTCGGCTTTGCACTCAAAACATGTTGGTTGCTATAAAATATTTTCTTCTGTTGAAAATATACAAATGTACAGTAAATGCGTATTTCGAGAAGCTAGTCAGGCAAGGATTTAAAGACATATGCGATGCTACTTGGCAAATTCGTGCCTTCCATAAAGAAGCTCCGCCAACGGCTCGACCAGAAACGTTCAACGACCGAGCTTCTTGAACGAGGTCGACGTGATAGCTGATTGAGATCAAGTGAGAATACTGGCGCGAAATATTGCAGTTCCCTGCAAGACAATTACCAGATTGTTTGTATCCTGCTTTGGGTTCACATCTATAGTCCGTCAGCGCGGCACTTCAGCAGAACGGTAGCCGAATATCATTGTCGCGGCGTTTTTCACCTTCTGGGTTCCATGATCACATCGCACAGCCTTTATTCCTACCCATTTTGAGCCTTAGCTTGGTTTTCTGTTGCTGTCACGTTCGCCACGATCACATCATGCACAGTGTATGAATACCGACCAAAATGTGTGCTCACTGAAGATGTATTGCGTAGTGAAATGGGTAGGTCAGTACAAATATTGGCTGCCCGTGAGTGACGGCTGCGAACTTTGACCCCCAGAAAACCATCGCGTCATTTGGTTAACCGGTGTGAATCGCTGAAAAGCTTTCCCCAGAGTTTGCTTGGTAGTGGTTTCTTGACATATCCAAAGACATGTTTGCCATCCGCTCTTAGTCAGTCTTTCATCGGGTCTTCATCGTGCACACTTCAGAACATTGCACTCGGTGATGTATCCCAAGGTTCTCGACTTCCACAATTCTACATGGGAGATTCGGGTTGATCTCCGGGCATGGGATAGCTGTTTTGACATGCTGGGAATGTCTCTAATTTTCAGTTTCATTCTTTCATGTATCTCTGTTTTCTGAAGACAAAAAGCTCGTGGCCGGTAGTTCTGAATCTTCTTGCTTATTACGACTACATCTATTTCAGCCCCAATTTCTATTTCCACGAACTGACTTCGCGTAAGCATTTTCCCCCGTCACAGTTCATGTTGCCGACTGCAATATTCCTGTCAGCCTGCCTTTGCGGCTGTCGCGGCGTCCCCGGTCTGATGTGACGTGTCTCGGTGTGCAGGTGTACCGGCCGTCCCCCGGTCTGATGTCACGTGTCTCGGTGTACAGGTGTACCGGCCGTCCCCCGGTCTGATGTCACGTGTCTCGGTGTGCAGGTGTACCGGCCGTCCCCCGGTCTGATGTCACGTGTCTCGGTGTACAGGTGTACCGGCCGTCCCCCGGTCTGATGTCACGTGTCTCGGTGTGCAGGTGTACCGGCCGTTCCCCGGTCTGATGTCACGTGTCTCGGTGTGCAGGTGTACCGGCCGTCCCCCGGTCTGATGTCACGTGTCTCGGTGTGCAGGTGTACCGGCCGTCCCCCGGTCTGATGTGACGTGTCTCGGTGTGCAGGTGTACCGGCCGTCCCCCTGTCTGATGTCACGTGTCTCGGTGTGCAGGTGTACCGGCCGTCCCCCGGTCTGGTGTGTAGGTGTACCGGCCGTCCCCCGGTCTGATGTCACGTGTCTCGGTGTGCAGGTGTACCGGCCGTCCCCCGGTCTGACGTCACGTGGCCGTCCCCCGGTCTGACGTCACGTGTCTCGGTGTGCAGGTGTACCGGCCGTCCCCCTGTCTGATGTCACGTGTCTCGGTGTACAGGTGTACCGGCCGTCCCCCTGTCTGATGTCACGTGTCTCGGTGTGCAGGTGTACCGGCCGTTCCCCGGTCTGATGACGTGTCTCGGTGTGCAGGTGTACCGGCCATCCCCCGGTCTGATGTGACGTGTCTCGGTGTACAGGTGTACCGGCCGTCCCCCTGTCTGATGTCACGTGTCTCGGTGTACAGGTGTACCGGCCGTCCCCCGGTCTGATGTCGCGTGTCTCGGTGTGCAGGTGTACCGGCCGTCCCCCGGTCTGATGTGACGTGTCTCGGTGTACAGGTTACCGGCCGTCCCCCGGTCTGGTGTGTAGGTGTACCGCCGTCCCCCGGTCTGTCACGTGTCTCGGTGTACAGGTGTACCGGCCGTCCCCCTGTCTGATGTCACGTGTCTCGGTGTGCAGGTGTACCGGCCGTCCCCCTGTCTGATGTCACGTGTCTCGGTGTGCAGGTGTACCGGCCGTCCCCCGGTCTGTCACGTGTCTCGGTGTGCAGGTGTACCGGCCGTCCCCCGGTCTGTCACGTGTCTCGGTGTGCAGGTGTACCGGCCGTCCCCGGTCTGATGTCACGTGTCTCGGTGTGCAGGTGTACCGGCCGTCCCCCTGTCTGATGTCACGTGTCTCGGTGTGCAGGTGTACCGGCCGTCCCCCGGTCTGATGTCACGTGTCTCGGTGTGCAGGTGTACCGGCCGTTCCCCGGTCTGATGTGACGTGTCTCGGTGTGCAGGTGTACCGGCCGTCCCCCGGTCTGATGTGACGTGTCTCGGTGTGCAGGTGTACCGGCCGTCCCCCTGTCTGATGTCACGTGTCTCGGTGTGCAGGTGTACCGGCCGTCCCCCGGTCTGATGTCACGTGTCTCGGTGTGCAGGTGTACCGGCCGTCCCCCGGTCTGATGTCACGTGTCTCGGTGTGCAGGTGTACCGGCCATCCCCGGTCTGATGTCACGTGTCTCGGTGTGCAGGTGTACCGGCCGTCCCCCGGTCTGGTGTGTAGGTGTACCGGCCGTCCACCGGTCTGATGTCACGTGTCTCGGTGTGCAGGTGTACCGGCCGTCCCCCGGTCTGATGTCACGTGTCTCGGTGTACAGGTGTACCGGCCGTCAGCCTGCCTGTGCGCCTGTCGCGGCGCGGCCTGCCCGTGGCGCTGCAGCTGATGGCGCCCATGTTCGCGGAGCGCCACATGCTGACTGTTGCCGCCTGGCTGGAGCAGCAGCTGGCCTTCCCGCGCCTGCACGTCGTGTGACCGACTCGGCCACGCCGGCTGGCGGGTGATGAACGATCACGCCCATCAGTGGACTAGAAGTGACGGTCTGCCGTGACGTCACCGCTGTGGCGGCTGGCGGGCGATGGACTGCCACACCCACCAGTGCGTGGAGCGGCGCTGACGTCCCGGCCGCCGGTCTGTAAGTCGGCACGGAGGGTCCCCGCCGACACACGCACCGTTGTCGGCTGACCCGCTCGGCTCGCACGCCAGCCTGCTGCTCAGATGGCCAACCACACGGCGCGTCCGTGCACGTTTTGGCGGGCGGAAGTGTGGGATCCTCGGTGTTGCTGGGCTGACGGGATGGTTATGTGCTGTCTATATTGGTGTCAATGTTGCGGTGATATGCACGTTTCGTCTCTGGTGCGGTGTGGAGAGAGGTTCCCGTGATTCCCTCGCCTGGAAGAGTGCGATGAATAATATCCCGTAAAATGTAATGGATACTCGAGGTATTCGGACGAAGCCGAGTATTGAGTGATGTGTGAAGTGATGAGTGACGTGTGATTGAGTGAAATAGTGGTGTGTTCGTGTACGCCCAGAAATCCAAATGCTCGATTAAATATTGATTGCTAGTTATTATTGATTTTTTCTCAAATACATAGATCCATCGCTGTCCGTGGTGCAGCTAGACTTCCATTTTGAGGGGAGGGCCATGGTAATCGGAGCGGGCCCCTGACTATGATGGACCCCCACGAAAAGTGGATCGGCGGACGCTGGCTTTTTTTAAACAAAATTTGAGCCATGCTTTGCTAACTTCCCATGAGCCATATCCCGCGTGAACATCCTTTTTGACCAATATTATTTTTCGGCAGGGCCTCCTTTTTAGCATTTAATTAAACGACGAAAAAGATGTTAGTTTTTATCCTTTCCATTAATCCATCCAGTAAAATCCATTGACACGTTATAAGTGCCAATTGTGCTCTTGAAGACCTCAGTGGATTTTACAGCGTACGTTTTTGGGACTTTGGGCTTGTATTGTCACGGGTCCACAGCCTTAGAAGAAATCCCAGTTTCAGGCCACCGCTGACAACGACGGCAGGGGCGATTGTTCCTTGCATGTATACGCACTGCCGTGCGTCTGCTGGACAGCCCACGACTCAGCCACGCGACGCACTCGTGCCTGGTATCCTGGCAACGGCCAGCTTCGCCGAATATACCGAATGGAAGCTACGAAACAATGCACTATATTACATAACATAGAGTACACATACAGCAACAGTTAACAACAACGTGCCGCTCATTTACGACGGTAACGCGACGTTCGCCGGCCCTCGTGCACGCACTTGTCGCACCGACACTAGCAAACTGGAAGCACCATGTATCGTGCGCCGCGCCTGCCACACAGTTCTTCGAGAGCGGCACGGGACATGCGAAAATGGGACCGGACCTGGGACACAGTGTTGCGACAGTGGCGCTCATTGGCGGGAGGTCGGCCGTCCGTGCACTGGACCCGGAGAAGTCGATCCGCCGTCCCCGCCGGAGCCGACAGAGTATCACAGGACGGGGGCGCCAGCGGCGGCAGGGTCCGCAGCTGCGGACTATGCAGCCAACAGGAAGTGAAACAGTCTATGTGGAAGGCATTTGCTTGTACTGTTGGGGCTTTAGGGCGCATCGACTGCATTGATCATTTAGCTTTCTTGTACTATGCGTACCGACTCCACCTGCCTGAAATAGCCCTTCGATGTCGGCTGCTGAGATCCACTGAACCTGAGGTTAAGCAGAGCGATTATATTTACCTTCTCAAACTGCAGTCAATGCGAGCAGTGTCCAACGCAGGGCAAGGTTATGCGGTGTAACAATGCGGCAACCCAGCACACGCGATGATCTCTGGTCAGAACGAAGGGGTGACCGCAAACAGTTGTTTATGCAGTTGGTTATGCGGGCAAGACACTCCACGCTCCGTGCCTGTTCGCAGACAGTTTTGAGGAAAATAAAATACTGGCCTCCGTTAGAGACCTGTCCTCTGATTCCAGGGATGGATCACGGCAGACACGTTCACGTCTGACATGATTGATCTTTGACCCAGAATTTGATTGAATCCAGCGCTTCCCACGACCCACTGGACAATTTCATCGGGATATTTACCGGGATCAGAGGCCTGGTCATTAACTATTTCTGACGAATTATGCAGGATTTAGCAGTCTAGATTATGTCCTTGTCTCTGAAATACTCTTCGAGATTCAGGATCTGAAAGATATTCCAATTATTCCAGGACTACGTGTCCTAGAATCAGTCCTGGCAGCGAATCAGGTAACAGTTCTTGATGTATACTCCTTTTCAACGAGGCACCATTTAAACATTGTGCCGAGACAATCCCAGGACTCCGTGCCATGCTGACATTAAGTATTCTACCACTTACAGGCCAGTCTTAACAGTACAAATTTACAATGGGAGCCGAATTCGCAAAAGAAATGCCACTTGCATATCTGCGACCGGCAAGACAAAATGTCGAAGTTTAGTTTTGCTGACGGACCTTTTCGGATCCAACTCATTTTGGCTTTGTCATACCTTCAAGATCTAGTGCGTAAGTTTAAGTTCGTCGAATACGTCAGGACCTAGGATATGAACGAGCATTTTCTCATAGACCATTCAAGACCCCTGACCCAGAGTCGTTCCTTGGGACTGCGAGACATCACTGTCCGAAGTACTCGTATTGAAAATAGAAATTACTTATGGGTCAATCCGTGAAAATTCCACTGCGCAAGATAGCTATTTTCGTAAATACATCACGTACATCGTGTACGTGAATACGTAAAACGTACATCACAAATGCACCTCCTTAATTATGCGTTTCCGGTAAAACGTGTGGCTTTTGCCAGGTTTGCAGTTTTTAGGTTTGTAACACGACCATATGAAAACGAGGTTTGGGCCTGACTCAAACACCCTGGTATACCTCCTCAATCGTCACTAGGCTTGGGCGTGACCCAAACACTGTTATATCTCCTCAATCGTCACTAGGCTTGGGCGTGACCCAAACACTGGTATATCTCCTCAATCGTCTTCCAATCACGCTGCAACTTCACAATCGCGTTCAGAACGCATAATTATCGCATAGATGGGTTTTCACCAAAATATGAAGAGGAGTCATGCTGTCGTATGTCGATCGATTTCATGTGGACCAATCCGTGTACTGACCTCTCAAATCCCAGCCCTTAAATACCAATATGGGTACAAAGAACCACTGTGACTGGTACTTGGCACACACAACCAGCCTTGCTGTTCCTGCCAAGAGACTGAGGTGCGTTATTGGAGGAGGTACATTAACTGCACACCGACAGATGCGTCTACCCGTATCAACTTGAGTGCAATATCAATGAGCGATCAAGAAGTCGCACATGAAGAGTGAGGCTAGTCATCTTCAGAGTATACAATAATATGTCAGAGCATTTAACATTCCAAACTTCTGAGTCAGTACGTTTACCGAACAGTGAATCAATACCCACGCGGAATGTCCTTCGTGGCACGCTTCCTTCCCCTCTTTATCTCCCACTCTTTCTATCCCTTTCTCCGTAGTGTTCGGACAAGTACTCTTAGACCCTTCTCCTGTTGGAGTTTGGGCGATCCACAAGTGCCCGCCAGCCCCGAAACAGATGTCAAGTGTGGGTCCGGCTCATGGACAGGCTTGCCCACCAAAAGTGGGCCGGGGTCCTGGACAGACTGGTCATCAAGACTGTTGGCCCTGTTCCACTTCGACAGACTTGCCCATCAACTGTGGACTCGGCTCCTGGACAGACTTCTCATCAACTGTGCACTCGGCTCCTGGACAGACTTGCCCATCAACTGTGGACTCGGCTCCTGGACAGACTTGCCCATCAACTGTGCACTCGGCTCCTGGACAGACTTGCCCATCAACTGTGGACTCGGCTCCTGGACAGACTTCCCATCAACTATGGACTCGGCTCCTGGACAGAACTTCCCATCAAATGTGGGTTCGGCTCCTGGACAGACCGGTCACGACTACTGTAGGTCAGGCTCCCCGACAGACTTTCCCATCTACCCACATGAGAGCCACTCCTGGATAGATCTGCCAACCAAATGTGGGCACAGCTGCTGCACCAACATTCCTATCAGCCCACGTGGGCTCGGCTTCTGGACCTACGAACCAAATGTGGGCCTGGCTACTGCACAGACCTTTCTATTTGCTCATGTGGGCCCCACGACAGACCTGGACAGTCTGCCTATCAACCGTGAGCCCCACCGCTGGACAGCGAACGGCTGGCTCTGATAGCTCGTCGGCGCACAAGCCGCCGCCTGACTAGACCACTGTCATCTGGTGTCACCACCGGCTGGAAGACGATGCTGTGTGTGGCCGCCGGTAGACGCTACGGCTGACGTTCTGGCGCCGTCGACGCCGGTCACTGCCAGACCAAAGCCAGCGCCCACGCCGCCAGCAGCACGGCCGAGTTCTGCAACTGTCTGCCGGCGCCACAGCGCAGGCTGTCGGCGTAGTAGCGGGCCGCCTTCGGCACCTTCTGGTCAGGTTTGCACCGCATCTCCTGGGCAAGGCGATTCGGGTTGATGTTGCCGACTGTCCGATGCACTGAAGGGGTCAACACGTACATGTACCGGGATGCTGTCACACACGTACATCACAGACAGCCGTCAGCACTATGGTCCACGGTAACCATAGTTCATAATACGACTTCATCAAAACATGGCAGCGTTGGCAAATGGAGGCAGCCGACCGTCGAGAAGGGGAGGCGCAAGACACGCGGATCGGTGTGATCCCGAACACCATTTATGGGTCAACACGATTGCTTATTGATCGGGGAAAACGAAGCGAACAGCAACAATTGTGAGAAGAGGACGCGCACAGGCGGCGCCTTGGTGGGACAAATTGTTAGTGACGTAGTACCAACCGGGCAGACATCAGAGCACTTGGGGCATCGAATGGCGCCCACGTGCAGCCACGAGTTGGCCGTCAGGCTGATGCCGATCTCTTGCCCCTCGTGGAAGCACGTGTACGTGTGGTTGGTGACTGTCACGTGCAGCCTGCCAAGCACAACACGATCAGGGACACCGGAACACAACCTGCCAGGCACAACACGATCAGTGAACCTGCCGAACACAACACGATCAGGGACACCGGAACACAACCTACCCGGCACAACACGATCAGTGACAGCGGAACACAATCTGTCCGGCACAACACGATCAGTGACACCGGAACACAATATGTCCGGCACAACACGATCAGTGACACCGGAACACAATCTGTCCGGCACAACACGATCAGTGACACCGGAACACAATCTGTCCGGCACAACACGATCAGTGACACCCGGAGCACAATATGTCCGGTACAACACGATCAGTGACACCGGAACACAATCTGTCCGGCACAACACGATCAGTGAACCTGCCGAACACAACACGATCAGGGACACCGGAACACAACCTACCCGGCACAACACGATCAGTGACACCGGAACACAATCCGTCCGGCACAACACGATCAGTGACACCGGAACACAGCCTGCCCAGCACAACGCGATCAGTGACACCGGACCACAATCTGTCCGGCACAACACGATCAGTGACACTGGAACACAATATGTCCGGCACAACACGATCAGGGACACCGGAACACAATCTGTCCGGCACAACACGATCAGTGACACCGGAACACAATCTGTCCGGCACAACACGATCAGTGACACCGGAGCACAATCTGTCCGGTACAACACGATCAGTGACACCGGAACACAATCTGTCCGGCAGAACACGATCAGTGACACCGGAACACCATCTGCCCGGCACAACACGATCAGTGACACCGGAACACAACCTGTCCGGGACAACACGATCAGTGACACCGGAACACAACCTGCCCGGCACAACTCAATCAGTAACACTGGAACACAATCTCCAGAGTGCAACACGACCAGTCACACCGGAACAACCTACCGAGCACAAGAGTTTGTTGTCTGTCTATCCGTCTGTGTACACTGTCTGGCTTATTTGGCTTTGATGTCAATCTGTCTGGGTTTACATTCTGCCAGTGTACTGTGGTTTGCCTATGTAGCTGCATTTAATGTCCGTATGCCTGTTTGTTCGCACGCCCGATGGCACCACACAGTGACCACGCCTGTCCGTGTGGCCGCTGCTGGAGATGTGCTCACCGGCCGGCCAGACAGGCGTGCTGGTAGCAGCCGGAGCCCCAGTGCTGCCACTGGCGCACCTTCTGACACGTGCGCTCCTCCCACAGCCGGGTGTGTTCGAAACACTTGCTGTTCTCGGCATACTGCTCCAGCGCGAAGTTACGGTCATCGTCTGTGGCATGGCAAGGCAGTGATGCAGTGAGCTGACTACAGCGATGGCGTGCCTCCAGCGATCATTCACCAGTGACATTTGATGGCGCGTTGACATACACAGCGGCACATGTCGCCACTCATATGATGCAGTCGACAGCCCATCGTTGCGGAGGATACCCGTTTTGCTGGTCACCGCCGTCACTACCGGGTAACCACCGGACGTCAGCACCCACATCTGTCCCGAAGCCGAGTAATCCCCGGGCGTGAGCACCCACATCTGTCCCGAAGCCGAGTAACCCCCCGGACGTCAGCACCCACATCTGTCGTGAAGCTCTTACGTGGATTGTTCTCGGGAAATGAGCAGTGCGACCCCCTGACGATGACGTTGTTCGACTTCCAGGTGAACTCCTGGATGTAGGGACAGTAGTCGGCGAGGATGACTGAGCCGCCGTAGTAGCCGGTGCGCTCCGGCCGGATCTGCGGCACCCCGTCGAAGTTCTGGTACCTGAAACGGCCCCGACATGCAGATGACGGTGTGCCGCGTGCCTCTGTACTCATCCACAACACCCCGACATATAGAAGACGGTCTGCCACGTGCCTTTGAACCCATCCACAACACCCCGACATGCAGATGACGGTGTGCCGCGTGCCTTTGTACCCATCCACAGCTGATGCACCCTCGCAGTGAACAACTGTCGGCATGTGGTCTTCGTCTTGTCTCCGTAATTCAACAACTACGTACACGGCTTTGTCTTAAAATCACCGTAAAAGTCGAATATTGCTCGTTGAATCGAATGGTTCATTATTATTGAACTAATGAAATTGTGTGCATGCATCACCACCTTTGGCACGATAAATATATCAAACAGCTTGTCTCAGACTTACGCTGCAGTCCTTCGTCCACATTTGAAAAAAAATAAAGGATGCATCGAGCTGTACTCGTGAGGTAAGCCAAAATGAGTACGAGCTTCCCAGTTGTTCCGAGGGTGTGCAGTGAAGAAGTCTGTCTAAATGGGGGGGGCTAACACCCAACTCGAAGATCTGCCCCTCCAGTTTGTCTATGCCCCTCCTGCCCTCACCTTCACGTCCAATAATGAAAAAAAAATAATCGAAGTAATCAAAAATGCATCGTGCAATCCTAAAACTAAGATGCACTGAAGCGCAAATTCCGTAGGTGTGTAACAACTTCCATGAGTAAATAAAGAAAGGTCTATACAATTTCAAAACCACTATTATTTTCTTGGTCAAACTATTTTTCGACCACGTCGTAGGCAATCTAATTGCCCCTCTTCTCTATAATTAAATAAAACAAAATGTGTCGTTGAGTAACATTTTTTTTGTAAACACCTGACGTAACAAGGCGCTCCTCATAGCGTTTCATCTCCTGGTGGATTAACACCTTGCACGGATGGTGTAGCTGTACGTTATACTTGCATACGCCATAGTGCTCATTTAAGATGCAACTAAATTATTTATCGATAATCTTAAGGAACCCTTTGGAGCAGGTGCATAATCGCTCAAAAACCATAGCTTGGACACTGAATGGGCCGCACGTTCGCTAGGTTCAATAGCAATACAATCAAGGCAATATGAGTCGATTAATGCAATGTTTGGACGTTTCCGAGGCGCTCAGCTGTCAAATAAGCTCAGCCGGCCAGTGTGTGCCTGGCCCGGCCGGCAGACGGTCCAGTGTGTCTGACCTGGCCGGCAGACGGTCCAGTGTGCTGGCCGGCGACGGTCCAGTAGTGTGTCTGACCTGGCCGGCAGACGGTCCAGTGTCTGACCTGGCCGGCAGACGGTCCAGTGAGTGTGTCTGACCTGGCCGGCAGACGGTCCAGTGAGTGTGTCTGACCTGGCCGGCAGACGGTCCAGTGAGTGTCTGACCTGGCCGGCAGACGGTCCAGTGAGTGTCTGACCTGGCCGGCAGACGGTCCAGTGTCTGAGCGGGTGTCTGACCTGGCCGGCAGACGGTCCAGTGAGTGTCTGACCTGGCCGGCAGACGGTCCAGTGTGTCTGACCTGGCCGGCAGACGGTCCAGTGTGCCTGGCCCGGCCGGCAGACGGTCCAGTGAGTGTGTCTGACCTGGCCGGCAGACGGTCCAGTGAGTGTCTGACCTGGCCGGCAGACGGTCCAGTGTGTCTGACCTGGCCGGCAGACGGTCCAGTGTGTCTGACCTGGCCGGCAGACGGTCCAGTGAGTGTCTGACCTGGCCGGCAGACGGTCCAGTGTCTGACCTGGCCGGCAGACGGTCCAGTGTGCCTGGCCCGGCCGGCAGACGGTCCAGTGAGTGTGTCTGACCTGGCCGGCAGACGGTCCAGTGAGTGTCTGACCTGGCCGGCAGACGGTCCAGTGAGTGTGTCTGACCTGGCCGGCAGACGGTCCAGTGTGTCTGACCTGGCCGGCAGACGGTCCAGTGTGTCTGACCTGGCCGGCAGACGGTCCAGTGTGTCTGACCTGGCCGGCAGACGGTCCAGTTTGATGGCCTGTCTGACCTGGCCGGTAGACGGTCCAGTGTGTCCCTGGCCCGGCCGGCAGACGGTCCAGTGTGTCTGACCTGGCCGGCAGACGGTCCAGTGTGTCTGACCTGGCCGGCAGACGGTCCAGTGAGTGTGTCTGACCTGGCCGGCAGACGGTCCAGTGTGTCTGACCTGGCCGGCAGACGGTCCAGTGTGCCTGGCCCGGCCGGCAGACGGTCCAGTGAGTGTGTCTGACCTGGCCGGCAGACGGTCCAGTGTGTCTGACCTGGCCGGCAGACGGTCCAGTGAGTGTGTCTGACCTGGCCGGCAGACGGTCCAGTGTGTCTGACCTGGCCGGCAGACGGTCCAGTGTGTCTGACCTGGCCGGCAGACGGTCCAGTGTGTCTGACCTGGCCGGCAGACGGTCCAGTGTGTCTGACCTGGCCGGCAGACGGTCCAGTGTGTCTGACCTGGCCGGCAGACGGTCCAGTGAGTGTGTCTGACCTGGCCGGCAGACGGTCCAGTGAGTGTGTCTGACCTGGCCGGCAGACGGTCCAGTGAGTGTGTCTGACCTGGCCGGCAGACGGTCCAGTGGCAGACGGTCCAGTGAGTGTGTCTGACCTGGCCGGCAGACGGTCCAGTGAGTGTGTCTGACCTGGCCGGCAGACGGTCCAGCTGACCTGGCCGGCAGACGGTCCAGTAAGTGTTCTGACCTGGCCGGCAGACGGTCCAGTGAGTGTGTCTGACCTGGCCGGCAGACGGTCCAGTGGTGTCTGACCTGGCCGCAGACGGTCCATTGTCTGACCTGGCCGGCAGACGGTCCAGTGAGTGTGTCTGACCTGGCCAGCAGACGGTCCAGTGAGTATTTCTGACCTGGCCGGCAGACGGTCCAGTGAGTGTGTCTGACCTGGCCGGCAGACGGTCCAGTGAGTGTGTCTGACCTGGCCAGCAGACGGTCCAGTAAGTATTTCTGACCTGGCCGGCAGACGGTCCAGTGAGTGTGTCTGACCTGGCCGGCAGACGGTCCAGGGAGTGTCTGACCTGGCCAGCAGACGGTCCAGTGAGTATTTCTGACCTGGCCGGCAGACGATCTAGTGTGTCTGACCTGACCGGCAAACAGTCCAGTGAGTGTGTCTGACCTGGCCGGCAGAGGGTCCAGGGAGTTTCTGACCTGGCTAGCAGACGGTCCAGTGAGTATTTCTGACCTGGCCGGCAGTGTCTGACCTGGCCGGCAGACGGTCCAGTGAGTATTTCTGACCTGGCCGGCAGACGGCCCAGTGTGTCTGACCTGGCCGGCAAACGGTCCAGTGAGTGTGTCTGACATGACCGGCAGACGGTCCAGTGAGTATTTCTGACCTGGCCGGCAGACGGTCCAGTGAGTATTTCTGACCTGGCCGGCAGACGATCTAGTGTGTCTGACCTGACCGGCAAACAGTCCAGTGAGTGTGTCTGACCTGGCCGGCAGAGGGTCCGGATACTTCACCAGGTTACAGAGAGCCACGGAGTTTCGGTCCTCGGTGCACTCTGTCTCCAGCGGGTCCCGCTTCACCTTGTTGCAGAACGGGTGCAGCGACTGGTTCCTGTCGGTGGACGGCGCAGGGCTCGGTTACACCACCAGTCTGACAGCAGCCACGGCCACGCTGACAGGCTGACAGGCCAGGCTGGCAGGCTGATACGACAGGCTGACAGGCTGACAGGCTGACAGACCAGGCTGGCAGGATGGCAGGCTGATAGAACAGGCTGACAGATTGACTGGCCAGGCTGGCAGGTTGATAGGCCAGGCTGGCAGGCTGATAGGACAGGCTGACAAGCTGACAAGCTGATAGGACAGGCTGACAGGCTGACGAAATACACAGACAGGCAAAAGTCAAGAGTCACATCCAAGTTACCAGTCTGATCACACAGTCACGTATCAATTTGCCCATCTGTCTGTGTGTATGTGTGCTTGTCTTTTTGTCAGTCAGTGAGCATGTGTGAATCAGTGTGTGTGGTAGACTATGTGCCAATGTGTTGGGGCTAAGTGAGTGAGGTATCGTCTTGTCTGACTCGTGGGGCTTCTCTGTCGCTAGTGCATGACGGGAGGGGCGGGGTCCCAGCTGGGTCGGTACCCGGCAGCCGAGCGGCGTGTCGCCTCGGCAGACGGCCGTCTGACGGCGCCACCGCCCACCCGACAGCTCGGCGATGGGGGTCGATGGTGGCCGTCCGATCGACACCGGTCCGCTCCCACCAGTAGCCACTCATAACTGCCACCCGGCTGTAGCGGCTCGGGGCCAGCCGCGATCCATTTCCCATCGCAGCGTCTTCTTACCGAGTTCAACACTCGGTGGCGGTCGGAGTGGAGTGCGCGTGGTGTTTGTGCGAGTTTGCTGACTCATTACAACGATGCTTACGAGTGATATTTCAACACCATTCAACATCAAATAGGCGATGCGAGATACAAGCAGTCGCACAGTTACGCCGCGCCTGGCATGGGCCCAACAAGACGTCTCATTGGCTTAGGAGATGCGTCTATAGAAACATGTGACTTGTGGATGACAAAACCGATTTTTCTTCTAGCTTCACATGACATCACGATACTCAGCTTTACATGTGCTGGGTGCATTGTGTCAAACGATGTGTGTAGGTGTGTATTTGTTTAGTGACAAGGCTGCGGAAGGGTTCCAGCAGGGACGGGCGGACACCTCCAACACAAACACGACTGCCCTGCGCAGCCCATACACCGACTGTGAACACCATTCGGAGAGCTACGCCGCCACCGTCACCGCCGTGCCCAGCGGCACCCACCTGGCGGCGTGTGTGTCCATCCAATACTTGCAGCTGTTCATGGCGAAGTGGCAGCCGAGGCCGCGGCCCCACGCCAGCGGCTGCGCCATCTCGTAGTTGGGCATGTACCAGCCGGTGTCCTCCATCAGCGCCAGCGTCAGGCGCGAGTACACCGGGTTCTGCGTGTGCGTGCCCGTCATGGCCTCGTTCTGCAGGTCAACGGTCGCTGGTCAGACATGAGTAACGGCCTCGTTCTGCAGGTCAACGGTCGCTGGTCAGACATGAGTAACGGTCTCGTTCTGCAGACCAACGGTCGCTGGTCAGACATCAGTAACGGCCTCGTTCTGCAGACAACGGTCGCTGGTCAGACATGAGTAACGGTCTCGTCCTGCAGACCAACGGTAGCTGGTCAGACATCAGTAACGGTCTCTTTCTGCAGACGAATGGTCGATGGTCAGACATCAGTAACGGCTACTTTCTGCAGACGAATGGTCGATGGTCAGATGTCAGTAACTGCCACGTTATGTTGTCTGGCTTGATTATCAAATACAACTGTGCGTGCTCTGGGTGCTTTTTTAGGAACCCCAACTAGTTGATCATTTTACACATATCGCAGGGCATTTAATCATCTCCAAGTCGAGGAATCAATGCTCATATCATATTAGAGTGCTTACAGGAGGTAATAGACGTCAAAGTTTACTTTCTGAAAACATGCAACCTTGGCCGAAGGTGCGAAAACAGCTCTGTAAATTACGCAAAGCTGTTGTTTGAATATGAGTGCATCATTTGTCTTCGTGGATATATTGTCTAACTACGTCGGCTTCCTGAATATGCTTTCAAATAAATATTAACGATGTTCTACTTTATTGTTTCCGGGTAGCCCACATTACCATACTTTCGAAGGCCATCCTATGTCTACTTACGAATGACAATTCTGGTAGTGAATACACCACACTGGCCTCAAGCTACTCTTCCCACGGTTTATTTCCGGGTCATGACGGGCAACTTCAGTAAAACACACCTTTGAGCATAAAAGCCATTTTTCATCCTGTAAAGAGCGCTTAAACAGCTGAACACAGCTGTTTAAAGCAACAAAACGTAACAGCAACAACAATACCGAAACCGTAATCTGTAAACATCAAGAAAAACGAGCTACGAGCTTGTAGGCAAAAAAACACAATGTTATACTGTGCCACTGGGGCCAGGACGACAGAATTAGCAGGAGCAGATCCAGTACGGATGATGTCTTCACTTAGCGTGAGAAAACGTTCGCGTTTTTTTTGTATGTTAAAGGCAAGTAATTATCAAAACAACTTTTGAGGTGCAATCCCGTACCTTGTGTCCCCACTAATTAGTCGCACATCATATGCATTCCTACACATCTACGTGAACTGACTCGAGTTTGCTACATTGTAAGCGCAGGCGAAAATTTCGACAATGGCGAGTTGCGCACCTGGCTCATGGTCATGGGGCGGTCACATGCATCAACTAGTTCACGGTCATGGGGCGGTGATTGCAAGGCTGGGTCCCACTCCAAAATAATTTTTTTTAAAAACACCGAAGTGTAGTCTTTTCATTTGCATGCCTAATGAGCCATGGCGGTTGACGACTAATGCCAATATATTTGTTGATCCGATGGCCCGACATTCGCCAAGATAACATGCACTCAGTGCTCCACTGAGCCTACATACCGGTGGCACCTCCTACCATGCGGCGGCGAGCCCAGCTCTGCACAGACGGGTAGCACAATGCTCGTATTACCTGCACCAGATCGGCCCTTTGTTCGACACTACAGAGATCAGCCGAGAGCGGAGCATGCTCGCGAGTGGGTATCGAAAACCATGGCAAGCGTGAAACATTCGGTAGGCCAATAAAATCGTCTGTCTCGTAAATACACATACCACTTATCGATGGCAGCCGAAATGCATGAAGGGAAATCACCTTTCTAGCAGAAAGAACGTCACAAACCATGCCAAGATTACACTCGACATGATTACTTTCAATTCGGGGGAGCAGGAAGGCATATGGTAGGGGAAAGTGGAGGAGAGAGGAAAGTAAGAAAGGTCAGATTCAGGGCAATGTCGAAGGCGAGGCACGGCATAACCCAGGGCAAGCACAAGGTTGAGCAAGATAGCGCGTGGGGAAGGAAAAAAGAAAAACAGAAGGTTGAAGACAGGCAAAGCAACTTCAGTGATATGAGGCCGTGCAGGTAAAACCAGGAGGCAGGTCAAGGCAGAAGGCAAACAATGCATGGGTGGGGGTAGGTCATAGGGAACGGCAAGGCAACAGGCAGACTTGATGGACAAAAATGCAAAATAATGCAGGAAATGGTAGGTGGTGAATGTTATTGGCTACGCAAACATAGGAGCCACCCAGTCGGACCTCAAACACCAGACACGAAAACAAAGTGGCCACTCAGCCGGATCCCAAACGACAGACACGAATACAAAGGGGCACCCAAACTGGACCCGAAAAGCCCGACACGAAAACAAAGGGGCAACCCAGCCGGACACCAAACGACAGAGACACGAAAACAATATACCGGTGGGGACGGACAGTGTCCGTCGGTGACGCAAAGTTCTGAAGAGCTGGGGAATAGTTCAAGTGGAACCGATGCCCCAGACTTGACAATCCGGCGCCGGCCGTTCACGTGCTCGATGATCTGTTTCTTTTAAATGATGGCTCCCCCACAAGAATTCCATTTTCAACAAATCAGAATCAAGAACTCTCATCCACAGATGTAAATATGGCAGCAGATTTTCAATGGGAAACTATCTCAGCCGCCCTACCAACCCAATCATGATATCTTATCTAACATCTCCAACAAAGCTCACAGCAGTCGTACCTTCGTAAATTTCAAAAAAGCTGATTGGCCGGCATTCACTGAGGAACTGGAAATCAGCATGGCGAATTTCAACTGTGATTCACACACTCACATTAACGATGCGGTGAAGGAATGGAACGCACTCGTCCTATCTAGTTCAAAAATCACATTTCAACGGGTAGAAGAAAATATTAAAACCCTATTTCACTCAAGGAGTCTCTAACCTCACGGATGAACGGGATTACCCCAAGTCTTTCGGATTACACTTTACGGAGCGAGTTGCGGAGGTAAATGTAGCGCTTAAGGAGAAGATTTCTGAAATCCCAAAAGTCAAATGGAAAGAACTTCTAGAGGATTTGAATTACTGAACAAACCCTGTACATATTTGGAAAAGCACGAAGTCTATTTTTTTTAAAGCTACGGTCTAAGCTACTAGCTACGATCCTAATCTTAGCCCTCCCATAAAAAGCAACGACAAAGTCCCAAGTCTAAGGAAGGAAGCAAATAAGCTTGTTAGTAATTATGCCTCAGTGTCCAAGGTGCCTCAGTAATTATGCCTCAGTGTCCAAGGTTCCTCAGTAATTATGCCTCAGTGTCCAAGGCTAAAGTCAACAGAGTGACAGTCATCAAAATAAAATGAAAGAGAACCAAAGCTCCCTGGATGGCTCCTCCATGCACTCCTGAATTGGTCAAAAAGGCAATCCCAAACGCATGCACGTCGAGTCCCACAGGCTGCGACGGCATATCCTACTATCACATCAGACACGCATTTTCAACAGATCATACAACACCGCCACAATTCCTAGCATATGGAAAGTCGGTACCATCATTTCACTCCTCAAGCCAAACAAACCTCCCGAACATCCAGCGTCATACCGCCTCATTACACTCCTTACATGTCCTTCAAAAATCCTAGAAAGACTAATGTCAGATCGACCACAACCTTATCTTCCCCTTTAACGTCATCGGCATGGCTTTCGTCCTAAACACTCAACACAAACATATCTCAACAAAATTGTCGATTTCGCAATCAATGGCGTTAATGAACGCAGACCCCCAGCCAGAACGTTAGTCGCTTCAATAGATGTCAGCAAAGCTTCCGACGCTGTCCCCTTATGACTTCCGAAAGAGAAAATGTCTAACTTGACCTCCCCCCCCAAAGGCAGACATTAAATGGTTGTGTAGTTTACTTTCTGAGAGAAGAAGCAGAGTAAGATTGAAGAACAATACTCACATCTAAAACGCTTTAAAGACGGAGTACCTCAAGGAGCGGTCTTATCACCAACCTTGTTGAATCTTTGTGGCTGATGCTCCCACCCCATTCGGAAATTCTCGCTTCCTATCTTATACAGACGATTTTGCGTAATTGTCAAAGACCCGAAACTGAGCCGAGTAGTTAAGAAGTTGCAGCGCGACGTGAGTAGACTTGCAGCCTGGTTCAAAAGCAAACGCCTAAAAATTCGGAAGCAAAGTCAACTGTTTCCGTCATGACGCCAGACAGCCATCAACACAATTATCAACCGATTATCAAAACCAACCATTTTCCTCTAAAAGTGGAGAAAATCCCAAAATTATTATAATATTGGTCTAACATTCGATCCATCTCTAGAATGCAATACCCACATCGACAACATGACGAAAAAAGCCGAAATAAAATGCAACGGAATGAAATGACTCGGCATAGAGTTCGTTAAACACAATCAAACTCATACACATTTCTACAAAAGTTTCATTCGCCCAACAATCAACTACGCGTTTGCTGCATGGACCCCTCAGATTTCAGACACGAGAGTCGAAAAACTGCAAATAGTCCAAAACAAATGTATGTCTCATCACAGGCTGCGTGAAAATGACCGTCATAGGAGACTTGCATAAAAAACAAGCTCCTCCCATTAAAGAGCCACTTAAACGTGATTGGCACCCAGATTGCATCCAGTTATTACTTTTCAAAGTTATCTCCACCACCTAATGTGGAAAATGAAACAAGACCGGTCATACAAATTATCCATGACAATATTGCCACAAATGCAATCGGAAGCCTACCTTCATCAAAGATTATAAATCGACCCCTCCAGAAATAGAAGTCGGTGATGTTTTTATTAAGGGAACATAGGGTCTCCCTCTCCCGCCTCAGAACTGGATACTCTCCAGATTTACGGATCCCGGTCTTGAGCACGGCAAGGATATCAAACGGCCCCAGTGACTGCCGACATTGCGGCCTAACTGGAGAAACGTCGGCACACATTATGCATGAATATACAACCATGCAACTTCTCAGAATGACCTATAGAGTTTGCTTGACATCTCTCTGGACATATCCCCTTCGATCAATGCGCTTTCTCGAGGACGCTGGCCAAGTCGCCTAGACGCTTGGCTGATGGGCAATTCAACAACAACGTGCAACATCACCAGGGGGCCGTTGGCACTGTTTACTACGCCTCTGTACTCCAGCCGTTTTAGTTTGCTACTGTATGCTGACGCTGTTTACTAACGCCTCTGCATCCCAGCCGTTTGAGTTCCGTGCTATGTACTGACGCTGTTTCCTGACGCTCCGTATCCCAGCCGTTTTTGTTCGGTACGTTCATGCCCGTATGTGGCGTGTGGACTAGTTTACCAGTTATACGCGAACACAATGGTCAGCTGCAGCTCAATTTAAGCTTGACGAATTGTACATGTCACTTCACCGTTTACCTGCGTGAAATTTCACAGGATGTGGAACTTGGGTTGGCTGTGAGGTTGAGAGAGCATCGCTTGATGGCTGGAGGAAGGGGAATGACTCAGTTTAGTCTGTGGGCTGGGGGTGGGGCGCGACACCGTAGGAGAAGACAACAATCAGCTGCGTGTATGAGACTGTTCAATGTCGAAACGTCAAATAGGAACACCATTCAGTTGTGTTAGGGGACACCACAGCTCGGTTGGGTGTCGGAGATCACGACTCAACTGACGGGAAGGGAGCACGGATCACCTGAGAGGAAAAAGTTCCCAGAAACACTTCATTACGCAGC
The DNA here is from genome assembly GCA_034440615.1 of Ashinkailepas kermadecensis. Taxonomy (NCBI): domain Eukaryota; kingdom Metazoa; phylum Arthropoda; class Thecostraca; family Neolepadidae; genus Ashinkailepas; species Ashinkailepas kermadecensis. The sequence continues at coordinate 60,662 of JAOTOM010002612.1, read as the reverse complement.
TTCCACATGCCCACCAGCATGCCACCTGTGATCCAGTCACTGCAAAATCACAAACCCACATCTCTTCATACTCAGAAATTGCCTGCCACGATTTCCTTATCTCCATGCAGACCACAGCTCATGACTTTTCGTCTCCACGAGATCACCACATAGCCCAAGGTATTCTCACTGTCAGCAGCTCACCATGCTAGTGCTACTCGCCTCAAATATCCGTTTCTCCCAGTGGGTGAGCGCGGTGCCCTCTTCGCCCTGGTCTTCCAGCTCGGCACCCTCGAGGTCGGTGCAGTTGAAATGTCGCCGCACCTAGAACACATGTTCCTGTTACTCAACAACAGCTGCACAGCAAGGTGCAGACCAGCCACGGCACAATAGCATCTAGCTAGAAAGCCTTGTGTACTGGTAGGATCAATTGTTTGCAATCGAAATTGTATTCATGGCTAGTTTGCCTTTCTTTCGCTTTAGTAAAATACACCCCTGTGATTGGTTGTTGGACATACGGTACGCTGAAAACATCACCTGATACTCTTATATTCTTTCATATTCTTCATTCATCCGTATTTTCCTACCGCATGCAACACATAAGTGTGCTGGAATGGAAGCACACTGAGCATGAAATGTGTGCTGAGATGATATCAGCAACGAGTTCTCGGTGAGGTTTCATAGTTTATAGGCTGAATTCTGTCGAAGTATTCTGTCATGTTTTTAGGTGTTATTGAACATGAACCAAATTTTTATTGTAATCTTTTATTGCTTTCTCTTTAAATTATCAAGTAACACGGGGTGCAATGAATCAAACCACTGGTACAACAGCCAGACCGTCACACAGTAGAGCAGTCTTCTTACCCCGATGATCGGAATACCTGCGACCACCCATCACCAGAACACATCTGACCCGGCCGGCGGCTCGGACTGCAATAGCGGCACACACACCTCCTCCACCAACCGACACCCGAACACACGTGACCCGGTCGGCGACCGTCCAGCCGGCGGCTCCGACAGTGACAACGGCACACACCTCCTCCACCACCGACACCCGACACCCGAACACATGCGACCCGACCGGCGGCCCGGACAGCAACAGCGGCACACCCCCCAACAAAAAAAACCGGGCCGGGGGCCCCCAACCGGCGGCCCGGACGCGACAGCGGCACACACACCTCCTCCACCACCGACACCCGACACCCGAACACATGCGACCCGACCGGCGGCCCGGACAGCAACAGCGGCACACACACCTCCTCCACCACGGACACCCGAACACATGTGACCCGGCCGGCGGCCCGTCCAGTCGGCGGCCGTCCAGCCGGCGGCTCGGACCGCGACAGCGGCACACACACCTCCTCCACCACCACCCGACACCCGAACACATGGGGGCCCCACCCACACCGAACATGTGACCCGGCCGGCGGCCCGTCCAGTCGGCGGCCGTCCAGCCGGCGGCTCGGACTGCAATAGCGGCACACACACCTCCTCCACCACCGACACCCGACACCCGAACACATGTGACCCGGCCGGCGGCCCGTCCAGTCGGCGGCCGTCCAGCCGGCGGCTCGGACCGCGACAGCGGCACACACACCTCCTCCACCACCGACACCCGACACCCGAACACATGTGACCCGGCCGGCGGCCCGGACCGCGACAGCGGCACACACACACACCTCCTCCACCACCGACACCCGACACCCGAACACATGTGACCCGGCCGGCGGCCCGGACCGCGACAGCGGCACACACCTCCTCCACCACCCTCGGCGTGACCACCATCTGCACGCGTCGCGTCACGTTGCCCTCCGAGGTGACCCAGTCTCGCCGCTCGAACGTCTTGATGATGCGCTCCGACCACTGGCGCGCCTGCAGCCTGCAGTGGCCCACAGCTAGAGTTAGCAGCCGACTCGTACCTGAGGCACTGCCAGGCATGCGGCCAGCAGTGTACTACTGCCTCACCGAGGAAATGAGGAGAGCACGAACCGGTATAGGACAATGGGAACAGAAAATAGCACAGGAGAATAACGATATACATTATGCACACGACGTACAGACAATAAATCCGGAGACAATGAGGACAAAGGAGAATAGCGCAGAATAACGAAACGTGCACAAATACAGATAACTTGACCGGAGACAAGGAGGAGCACAACGAAGCACATACAAGCACAGATAACAACGTCGGAGAAATGGCGACATGTGGAACAGAGAGGGACACGAGGACACAGAGAACATCACTGGATGATACTGAGGCATACAGGGAGCAGTGGCGAGGAAGAGCCGGGCGAGCCGGACAGCAAATCAGCAATGGCAGCAAGGTGTGCAGATTAGGAAGTGAAGGCCCCGCAGTCATCGGACATCAAATCGGGTCAGTGACCCTGGATGACCTTAGAAGCAATCTGCAGGATTGCATATTGCTATATACATGTGGCGCACAGGAAGAGTAACACATACCCGATGCTCATTGAGCCCAACATGCATACCTCCCAATGATCAGATTGGATTCACGGACCTTGGCTTGGCTACAGAGTGATGTACAATTCGCTCACCTTTCTCCACGACCGAGAAGTTTGAGGATTTCAAGGATTTCCGGATGAGTTAGTTGTTGGGACCTGGGGCGCGGAACAGGATGGTTTGTCAGTTATGTACTACATGCAAAGCTTTGCCTCCTTGTCGACCATCAATTCAAACATACTTAGTACAGCAAGCATCTAAATTACCCTTTTTGAAGCATACCACAAATAAAAATGTCTTGCAGTTCAGCCCAACAACACGAGTTACATTCTAATGCACGGAACATATATGCAATTGCAAAATAGCTTTCATTTCTAACGCTTCTTAGACCTCCGAAAAACACCGTAAATACTACATATTGTGCCGTGCACGATGAAACAGATAGTCGCCCTCATAGAGTAGAATACTGTCCCTGATGGTATTATAATCACATTAAAGAAGAAAGTCATTGACTGGTACACCGAGCTTCATCATATTACGTGCTGGCGCAGACTATTGATGACGGGCACGAGCGATTGGCGACGAGCCATGAGGGGCGGCGCATACCACGGGTTGGATCTAATAAATGGCATCAGAGTCAGGTGACAAGGGTGCAGTCTGGAGAGTGTGACAGGATACGCTGGAGGTAGCCACGCATCCTAGTGCGGAACACCACTCAGATAATTACTCACCTGTGGCATGACGGTTTTTACCGAGATAGAGCAAAGTTGGAGCGATATTTTTTTGCAATGCATTCAAAACAGAGAAAGGCTAACGTAACAAATGATAGCATCACTGCAGGTAGTTCCAACCTAGCATGGACAAATTCGCTAGCTGTAAAAAGATAGCACGATGCGACCCAGGCATGACCTGCCTTTGCCTTTTGAGCCTAATCATCACATGAGCATTGAAATCAACAGATTGCCTGCAAAACACATACTTATCTAGCTTTAGAACACGATTTATTGATTGATTGTTGGTGTTTTAGGGTGCGTCAGACTAGCTTTAGAACCTAGGAGAGCGAATGCACACAACATGTAGACAAAATATATAGGAAGCAGCTCACATAGCAGTTGGCCATTTAATGATACAACCTGAAGTGCACAAAGCATTACATTTTAGCAGGATAACTGGCTGGGAATTCCCCATCCAGTCTTTGTGCCCCTTTCTCCTGCTTCTCCAATTTACCGCATTGATATTGATCATTCCCGTCCCATTGATCCAATTATTCTTGATAGAGGGCCACTCCGTAGAATAGGTGCCCTTTTGCCAATTTGCCCACCCATGGTTAGTCACTAAAAAAATATTAATCATAGGAACGTCTATCTGTATTTCCATCCCCCCAAAAAACTGTTTTTTTCACATTTTAGAACTACTGGAGGGTTGAAGGAGTTGACCTCTTCACGACTCTTCCCCATTAGACCCGCAGCCAGCGGTCGAAGTAGGCTGGACAGCGGTCCAAGCATGGCGCTCCAGGTGTAGCTGACGACTTCCTCCGTCAACACACAGCACCAGCGTGGGAGTGTGCGGCTCGGTGTAGCCAAACATCGCCCGGAACACCGCCCGGAGCACCGCCCGGAGCACCGCCCGGAGCACACACAGATGCCTGGTAACCCAAAACCCCCCGAAAAACCCCCCCGAAGACCCCCCCGAGCACCGCCCGGAGCACACACAGGCTGGCGGCGGCAGCCGGTTACCGCGGCCGGCTGTGGCCGGACGTGTCCTCCGTCAACACACAGTACAGGGTGGGTGAGCAGCTCGGCTTGTAGCCAAAATCGCCGGAACACCGCCCGGAACACCGCCCGAGCACCGCCCGGAGCGCCGCCGAGCACACACACTGTCAGCGGGTTACCGCGGCCGGCTGTCGGACGGTTCAAGAAGGCGTACAGGCCTGGCTGTCGCGGAAGAAGGCGTACAGGCTGACTGAGAAGCCGAGCGCGTGCAGGATCTCGTGCTTCACCGTCGAAATGAGCGTCTGCAGCTCCTGCTGTTTGGTCGAGATGCTGGTGGGGCAGAGGTTGGCGTGGCCGGCGATCGGCCTACCAGTCAGAGCAAATGTTGTCTCAGCCGCGTCGTACGGTGACACAGCACAGGTACAATTGACACTGTGGTTATCGACAGTACATCTACGGTCAGCTAGGGAACAGGCTAGCCGGTCGGCGCCCGAACAGCAAGCTGGATAGGGAAACCACGCCCATCAAAAGTTGTATAAATGCAATGCAAAACGATCGCGAAGTTACACACTAGGTGTGCAAGTTCGTGGTCACGGCCAAACGTCGGAACGTCGAATAAATATCTTAGATACTGTAAATGTCCAACTTTCTCTGTTGTTTAACGAAGGTCGACTTTTCGACCTTCGTGTAGTCGTCGGTCGACAGTAGAAGGTTCACGAATTGTATTTTGACGAGCCAGTGATGACACATGAAGAGGCTAAGCCTGTCTCGAAGTTCTAACGCATCAGTAAGCAGTGACGAGTTTGGCAGCCACCTGTCGAGCGCTGCCTCCTGCTGACAGTGCGCCGCGTACGCCACCGTCATGCCGCGCTGGCAGCGGTTCGTCTCCAGCGCCGAGATGTAGAAGATGAAGTCGGCGCCGGTCAGGCCGTCGCCGCGCGGCTCCTCCAACACGCGGCAGTTCTGGCCAAACGCGTTACAGGTGCGGCACGCCTGTCAACCGACCCATCGCGTCACACTGCGCCACGTCTGTCAATGTGGCGCACTTCGTCACACTACAACACGTGTGCCAATGTGGCGTGTCGCGTCACACTGCGCCACGTCCGTCAATGTGGCGCGCCCCGTCACAATGCGCCACGTCCGTCAATGTGGCGCGCCCCGTCACAATGCGACACGTCCGTCAATGTGGCGCGCACCGTCGCAATGCAGATACGTAGGTCAATGTGGCGCGCCCGTCACAATGCGACATGTCCGTCAATGTGGCGCGCCCCGTCACAATGCGCCACGTCCGTCAATGTGGCAAGCCTCGTCACAATGCGACATGTCCGTCAATGTGGCGCACTTCGTCACACTACAACACGTTCGTCAATGTGGCGCGCCCCGTCACACTGCGCCACGTCCGTCAATGTGGCGCGCCCCGTCACAATGCGTCACGTCCGTCAATGTGGCGCGCCCCGTCAAAATGCAGACACGTCTGCCAATGTGGCGCGCCCCGTCACAATGCAGATACGTCTGCCAATGTGGCGCACCGCGCTGTAATGCGCCAGGTCTGTCAATATCGCGCACTGTGCCACAAACACATTTGGCACGAGTACTGCGGATATCCAGACATATCGGTTTATCATATGAGACTCATTGTAAGCACCTTAACGTCAGCTCGTCCAACGATATCCGCATATAATCTACATGGACGATTGAGAGATACGCATCGTCGAGACGCATCGTCCTCAGAGGAAAAAATAGGATTATATATGTGGGATTTTTTTTTTCATGAAGTGAGCCATCGCAAAAAACGTGACTTTGTTTTCAATTGTATTTTGTAGTATGATTTTGCATCATCATATGCCCAGAATCTCGAGTTAAAAAAGCGTTTGCTTTCGTTTCAATACCGCCTTCTCGGTCTAGAAACCCACCCCGATCAGAGCTATACACTTGGAAGCACCAAGGCAGAAGAGGCAACAGTATCAAAAGCTACGCAGTGAGCCTTGTTAGTATTGGAAGTTGTCTTATTGACCTCCATCGAGAGATATCTAGTGGAAGGGAAATTTCTCACCTCAGATAATTTGCACGAACGTCAACATTACCAACTCGTGATCTAAGAACACTGTGCCGAATGCCATAGTTGCCTCCCCTTAAGTTCGCTTGCAAAATTTTCCGACCATTTTTTAACCATCAATTTAGTTCGAATTGTTGTCGGAGGGGCTTTACAGAATCAGTCAGTCCTAAGTGCAAGCTTGTTGCACAGACCCTGAATCCGCCTCCCGATTGGAAAATCCCAGTTATATGGTACAAATTTGGCCGACAGTTTAGCGTACCCACACAGCGGGCACGGACGCCCTGTGCCGGCACTCCCGACTTTGCCCGGCCAGTTGCCAACTGGCCATCCAAGCCGGAGGCCTTAATAGCGAGCGCGTGAAGCGACTCGAACCCAAGACGGGAAACATTTGCAGGACAACGCTCTATCCATTGAGTTAACCAGGCGGCCTATGAATCACACCCTTCGGTTAAGTAAGCTTCGACACTTGACCATTCTATCAAGATTAGCAGATACCGGGGATGCAGCATTTATTGATTGATTGATTGATTATTTGGGCTTAAGGGCGCGCCGACTACTAGGTCATTTGGCGCCCAAATGCATACATTTATACACACACACACACACACACACATATATATATACATAGATACATACATACATACATACATACATACATACATACATACATACATACATGCATGCATGCATGCATGCCCGCACGTACATACTCACTCACTCACTCACTCACTCACTCACTCACTCACTCACGCACGCACGCACGCACGCACGCACGCACGCACGCACGCACGCACGCACGCACGCACGCACGCACGCACGCACGCACCCGTGCTCTGACATGAATCGTGTCTTTTAAACTTGAGATAAATTTATCGATATTTGTATAAAATATTTCCAAGGTTTTGACGGTCATTATTTGAGCAACATGCTTTAAGCAATGTCTCGGCCGTTCCTTACGATACGAAAACATTACACGACATATTGTCCTAACAGTATCCAATTCCAAGATCAATTTCTCTTATAACCACTCAGCAAGCGAACAGTGTTACTGATGTAATGGTTAACATTTAGGAAAATGTGGATCAAATAGCCTTGCATGTGACGCATATAAGCAGATAATGAGTGTCCGAGATGGGGTCAAGAGTGTAGTCTTTACCATCATTTTGACAGGGTGCAACTGATCCCCTGCAGCCCCCTCCCCCGCCCCCTAGTCCTCTCACCCTGTCTGGGACCCTGCCCATCCACTCTTGGAGACCTCAACTACTGACTCCACGAACGTTGCATGGACACGTCGACTTCAAAGCGGCTTTAATCCAAATGTAGATCAAATGGAACCAATACGGTCATGCCCCCTCAAAGACTGAACGGGGGGGGGGGGGCAGCATGCCCTTTAGCCCTCAAAATGGATTTTTGTCACCGGTAGACTGCCGAGCGCACTTTCTCCCCCTGCTTGTCAACTTCTTCGCCGCCTTTCCTCAATGCCTTAATGCTTCGCCTTAATGCACCGCCCGGGGTTTGGGGACATCTTAGGAGGAAATTTAGTGGGAACTAGGGGGGGGGGGTATGGATGGAAAACCTAACGGTTTTCCGAAAGTCAGTCCATCCAAACCGACCGGCTGGATCCGGTCTTGTGTCGATCCACCCACTGTTCCCGACAATGTCCGCCCACGCATCACCTCCACGGCCGGAGGGCACAGCGGTTGGTTGGTTGGTTATTGGTTTTACGAAACGTCGACCGTTGAGTCATATAGCGTCGCCAATCTCTCACGCCGATTGGTCGCGGGCGAAGAGTAGCGACAGGTGAGACTCGAACCCACAACCTTTCGATTATGAGACGAGCATCTTACCCCTAGACCACTCGTCCCCCCCGGAGGGCACAGCGGCTGAACGGCCTGCGAGGGCCGATCTCCGGCCGATAAGGTAGGAGTCCGCCCGCGAAGAAAGCACGCACATCGTCATGGCCGGCCGCCAGCACGCGGCGATACGGGTCGGCCGAGACGGCGGCGCTCGCCACAGGCTGTTACACAACGGGGTCGGGTCGGAGCGCGGCGGCGGCGGCGGACGCCTGGCGCGGCGGCCACATCTGGGTCAGGCACCCGGCGGCCGACACAGTCCACCAGCGACACCCGCGCCTCATCCTCATCCCCAGCCGACACCGTCCACCACGACACTCGCGCCTCATCCTCATCCCGAGCCGACATCGACACCCGCGGCTCAGCCTCATCCCCAGCCGACACCGTACACCCGAGACACCCGCGCCTCAGCCGCTTACCCCAGCCGACACCGTCCACCCGCGACACCCGCGCCTCATCCTCATCTCCAGCCGACACCCGTCCCTCATCCTCATCCCCAGCCGACACCGTACACCCGCGACACCCGCGACTCATCCTCATCCCCAGCCGACACCGTACACCCGTAACACCCGCGCCCCATCCTCATCCCCAGCCGACACCGTCCACCTGCGCTCCCGCGCCTCATCCTCATCCACAGCCGACACCGTACACCCGCAACACCCGCGCCTCATCCTCACCCCCAGCCGACACAGTCCACCAGCGACACCCGCGCCTCATCCTCATCCCCAGCCGACACCGTCCACCTACGCTCCCGCGCCTCATCCTCATCCCCAGCCGACACCCGTCCCTCATCCTCATCTCCAGCGGACACCGTCCACCTGCGCTCCCGCGCCTCATCCTCATCCCCAGCCGACACCCGTCCCTCAGCCTCATCCCCAGCCGACACCGTCCACCCGCGACACCCGCGCCTCATCCTCATCCCCAGCCGACACCCGTCCACCTACGCTCCCGCGCCTCATCCTCATCCCCAGCCGACACCGTCCACCTGCGCTCCCGCGCCTCATCCTCATCCCCAGCCGACACCCGTTCCTCAGCCTCATCCCGAGCCGACACCGTACACCCGCGGCTCATCCTCATCCCCAGCCGACACCGTCCACCTGCGCTCCGCGCCTCATCCTCATTCCCAGCCAACACCCGTCCCTCATCCTCATCCCCAGCCGACACCGTCCACCTACGCTCCCGCGCCTCATCCTCATCCCCAGCCGACACCCGTCCCTCATCCTCATCCCCAGCCGACACCGTCCACCCGCGACACCCGCGCCTCATCCTCATCCACAGCCGACACCGTCCATCTACGCTCCCGCGCCTCATCCTCATCTCCAGCCGACACCCGTCCCTCATCCTCATCTCCAGCGGACACCGTCCACCTGCGCTCCCGCGCCTCATCCTCACCTCCAGCCGACACCCGTCCCTCATCCTCATCCCCAGCCGACACCGTCCACCCGCGACACCCGCGCCTCATCCTCATCCCCAGCCGACACCCGTCCACCTACGCTCCCGCGCCTCATCCTCATCCCCAGCCAACACCCGTCCCTCATCCTCATCCCCAGCCGACACCGTCCACCTACGCTCCCGCGCCTCATCCTCATCCCTAGCCGACACCCGTCCCTCATCCTCATCCCCAGCCGACACCGTCCACCCGCGACACCCGCGCCTCATCCTCATCCCCAGCCGACACCCGTCCCTCAGCCTCATCCTCAACCGCCACCTGCCCACTCAGCCCACCAACGTCGTCAACCTGCCCCGCAGAAGTCGCCATGTGACGGGAGCCTCCGAGGCTCTGCGCCGTTCTCGGTGTCGTCTTTCAGTGGAATTTTCGGTCGTTGATGTTGCATTCTACAGATTCGTTGAACACCCCAAATGTGCCATGGCAGTCCAGCAGACCGACGCAATTAAAATTAGCATTAAAATGAAATACAAAAACTAGGTGCCGAACGCTAATCCGTCCACCATACCGATCAGCGGCGGACCGGACCGCCCGGTTTGAGGGAACCAAGCCAGTTCGGAAGGAGTCAAATGGCTCCTGGCAACGAAAATCCACCACTTGTCTCAAGTTTAACATTTTCCAGTAGTTCGAACTGCGCGGAGCTGGGATGTTTCCGGCGTGCACCAAAACAAAACTAAACACATCCAACGTACTCAATTTGGACATCACAAAGATGACTTGGGACCGTGGACATTTTGCTTAACTTGAACATCTGGAGGGCGGCATCGTGATGGGCGTCACCATGGTGGTGGACGGGGAAAGCGTCCCCTCAAACTTTGCGAAGCTTAACGTCCTGCCTCTGGCGCTGCATGGGAAAAAAACAACTTTCAACCCCTCTCCCTCTGAGGTATTCAAAATATGTGGTGACGATCGTAGACATCGGCCACATGCCCCCTCCCCTGTACATGGCTTCGCCAATGAAACCAGCGTGATTCAAACAAAGTTTCAGACGCAAGGTAGCCTAGCTGGTAGTGGTGATTGCAAGGCCGGAAGACCGTCACGAGCTGTCGACCACACTTCGAAACGCTTGCTCAGAACAGACAAGCACCTGGTTCGTGGTTCTCAAATCAAGAACCAAGTAATAGGACCCAGTGTCGGCTTTTGCTGGGCAACCAACAACGACCAGTAACCAATCTGGCCAGTGGCGCATCAGTACCGGCCCACCAATCGGCACCGGCCCACACCTGGTACCGGCCCACAAGTACCGGCACCGGCCTACCAGTACCGGTACCGGCCCACTACCTGGTACCAGCCCCCCAAGCAGCATAGCAAATCTACCACAAGTATGCAACATCTCCAGGATCAAGCACAGTGCGCACCTGTATCCGAGTGGCTAGATGGTATTCTGGCGTGCATCTTCATGTCGTGAAGGCCATTTGACCTACCTGCAGGTGCACTTCGGGCACCTCAACCTCGCCACACATAGTCTTTTCCTCACAGGCGTTCTTGCAATACGGCAATGGGTCACCCTTCTTGTAAAACACTTGATTGTCACGGCACTTTCTGCAACATCACGGCATTTCGTCACGCCTATAGTGAGCATGTTGACACGCTCGACACCAGCTAGCTACTTCGCAGTACAGTGCCTCGTAGTGACGAAACTTTATTTTGTGCTAGCGCAGAGAAGCTCATTCGCGATCGATGCGATCATTAGCAATTTCCATTATAAAGCATACACAATTGCCAGTGTCAATTGACTGCCAGCGACCATGTACTCCAACACTCAGTTGATAAACTTACCCAATCAGGCACCAGTTTGGGCAACACACGATGTTCATATATCTCAGCGAGCGCTGTCATGAGAGGGGACTAAGTGTGGGGCGTGGGATGGTTTCATATACCTCAGCGAGCGCTGTCATGAGAGGGGACTCAGTGTGGGGCGTGGGATGGTTTCATATACCTCAGCGAGCGCTGTCATGAGAGGGGACTCAGTGTGGGGCGTGGGATGGTTTCATATACCTCAGCGAGCGCTGTCATGAGAGGGGACTCAGTGTGGGGCGTGGGATGGTTTCATATACCTCAGCGAGCGCTGTCATGAGAGGGGACTCAGTGTGGGGCGTGGGATGGTTTCATATACCTCAGCGAGCGCTGTCATGAGAGGGGACTCAGTGTGGGGCGTGGGATGGTTTCATATACCTCAGCGAGCGCTGTCATGAGAGGGGACTCAGTGTGGGGCGTGGGATGGTTTCATATACCTCAGCGAGCGCTGTCATGAGAGGGGACTCAGTGTGGGGCGTGGGATGGTTTCATATACCTCAGCGAGCGCTGTCATGAGAGGGGACTCAGTGTGGGGCGTGGGATGGTTTCATATACCTCAGCGAGCGCTGTCATGAGAGGGGACTCAGTGTGGGGCGTGGGATGGTTTCATATACCTCAGCGAGCGCTGTCATGAGAGGGACTCAGTGTGGGGCGTGGGATGGTTTCATATACTTTGGGGGGTTTAACCTCAGCGAGCGCGTATAAGGTGGGGCGTGGGATGGTTTAATACCTCAGGATGAGAGGGTGGGGCGTGGGATGGTTTCATATACCTCAGCGAGCGCTGTCATGAGAGGGGACTCAGTGTGGGGCGTGGGATGGTTTCATATACCTCAGCGAGCGCTATCATGAGAGCGGACTCAGTGTGGGGCGTGGGATGGTTTCATATACCTCAGCGAGCGCTGTCATGAGAGGGACTCAGTGTGGGGGTGGGATGGTTTCATATACCTCAGCGAGCGCTGTCATGAGAGGGGACTCAGTGTGGGGCGTGGGATGGTTTCATATACCTCAGCGAGCGCTGTCATGAGAGGGGACTCAGTGTGGGGCGTGGGATGGTTTCCGCATCGCGGCAATGGCCGGATCTTTTACGACGGGGTTCAGTTGACCAGCTGACGGTCCCCTATGCTGCCCAGTTAGACCAGTGGTGCAAAATGACCGAAACGCTTAAAGCGACCTTCGAAACAAAAGCCACGTTCCGACACCGGCGGTCAACCGTTGGGAAGTTACTTTTACGACATTAAACCTTCAAATATCTTGAGGTACGATCAAGGGGATTCCAGATCGGTCACACGCGAAACATAAAACGTTACACGATTGCGCGTGCCAACCACATACGAATGGTACGAATCTGAGTGAACACACATCCATTCTATTGATATACAGGTCATTTAGTTAGATAGTTATTTGGGCTTTAGGGCCTTCGACTAGAATTGATCATTCGCGCACACAGGACATTTAATGCTGGATTTTACGTGGGATGCCATCAGGTTGCGGTGGGGAGACGGAAAGAAAGAAGAGTGGTGGCGGCCAGAAGTGGATCCAGAAAGCAAAACAAAAAATTGTTTGGGTGGGACTAGATTTTAATCTTAGAGGGCAACAAAACGACAAATTTGACAAAAGGAAGCACCAAGGATCCAAATGCCTTTGGACAGTCATTGCAGGAACACTTCGCATAGCCACACCGTTGCTCGTTGTAGAATACAATTATGAAAAATTGTAGTCACAGTGGCCACAGGCGATTGGGGGGAGGGGAAGGGGTGTACCACTGAACCGCCAACGGGTCCATAAGTGACAGGAGCCAGTGTCCATACGTGACAGGAGTCAGGATCCATAAATGACAGTAGCCAGGGTGCCTGTAAGTGGCAGGAGAATGGATGCCGATCCGTAGGCGACAGGAGCCAGGGTGGTGATCCGTAGGTGACAGGAGTCAGGGTCCATAAGCGACAGGAGCCAGGGTGGTGATCTGTAATTGACGGGCATTAGGATGCATGTAGTAAGTGGCAGGAGTCAGGGTCCGTAAGCACAGGAGTCAGGGTCCGTAAGCACAGGAGCCAGGTCCGAAGGTACAGGAGCCAGGTCCGTAAGCGACAGAAGCCAGGGTGGTGATCCGTAGGCAGTGATAAATTATTCGTGAAATAGGATGGAATATACCACTTTCTGAACACTCAATTGACATCCTTCTCCAAGAAGTATCGGCATCCTGCCCCTTGATGAATGCTTATGAAGTCTGCATGTCTCCTTTCGAACAGTATCTCGTTTATAAATAGCATGTGCGTGCTCTGATAAGGATAAGGATAAGGGCTGGTGATACACGAACATTTTGCAATGTAACTTCAGGTAAAGGGATGACCTATAATGTGATATGGCATACAATACCAGTTTGTAGCATAGTTATTGTTCTCCCTATTCCGTATATAGCTCCTCTTAAATTATGAATATCGAAAGAAATGATAAAGGTCCAGTCATAAGTGCCTACACCATTGACTCAAATTTTAGTCTGAAAGACATCAAAAACATTTTAAATGACACTAATTTCATGGCAAATTTAGACATCCTGCTGTGCTCGTTTGGACATCTCGCACCTAACGAAAAACCATTATTTTAACCCTGTCCGTAGGTGACAGCAGCCAGGGCCTGTGCGCCACAGCAGGCGGCCAGGGTGGTGATCACGTACGTGACAGCAAGCCAGGGCCTGTGCGCGACAGCAGGCCGCCAGGTGACGGTCACGAGCGACAGCAAGCCGGCCTGTGCGCCACAGCAGGCCGCCAGGCGCGGTCACACACAGCAAGCCGGCCTGTGCGCCACAGCAGGCGGCCAGGTGCGGTCACACACAGCAAGCCAGCCTGTGCGCCACAGCAGGCCGCCAGGCGCGGTCACACACAGCAAGCCAGCCTGTGCGCCACAGCAGGCGGCCAGGTGCGGTCACACACAGCAAGCCAGCCTGTGCGCCACAGCAGGCGGCCAGGTGCGGTCACACACAGCTCACATGAGCCGCAGCAGGCGGCCAGGTGCGGTCACACACAGCAAGCCGGCCTGTGCGCCACAGCAGGCGGCCAGGCGCGGTCACACACAGCAAGCCGGCCTGTGCGCCACAGCAGGCCGCCAGGTGCGGTCACACACAGCAAGCCGGCCTGTGCGCCACAGCAGGCGGCCAGGTGCGGTCACACACAGCAAGCCGGCCTGTGCGCCACAGCAGGCGGCCAGGTGCGGTCACACACAGCAAGCCAGCCTGTGCGCCACAGCAGGCCGCCAGGCGCGGTCACACACAGCAAGCCAGCCTGTGCGCCACAGCAGGCCGCCAGGCGCGGTCACACACAGCAAGCCGGCCTGTGCGCCACAGCAGGCGGCCAGGTGCGGTCACACACAGCAAGCCGGCCTGTGCGCCACAGCAGGCGGCCAGGTGCGGTCACACACAGCAAGCCGGCCTGTGCGCCACAGCAGGCCGCCAGGCGCGGTCACACACAGCAAGCCGGCCTGTGCGCCACAGCAGGCGGCCAGGTGCGGTCACACACAGCTCACATGCAGCCGCAGACGACAGCCGGCCGAAAACTTCCAGTGGAGCGAAGCATGACCCCTCGATGTTCGCCACAGCAGGCCGCCAGGCGCGGTCACACACAGCAAGCCGGCCTGTGCGCCACAGCAGGCGGCCAGGTGCGGTCACACACAGCTCACATGCAGCCGCAGGACGACAGCCGGCCGAAAGCTTCCAGTGGAGCGAAGCATGACCCCTCGATGCATTTTGCATTCAACACATATTGCAATCTAGTTACCTCCACTATATAAGAAAAAAACTTGCTCACACCTAATTGGGGGTGGCAAAATGCTAGCAAAACTAGTTTTTGCCATGCGTGTGGTATTCACCGGTAAAAATGACTGGCTGACAAAGATGTTAACCCCGCAGCAGACCAGATCGGCTTATGCCTCTGGGATTTGGAGAACATCGGGACCCAGAATCAAAGCCTGTCATGGTCTCCTGCATCAGGATGATATGCTTCAGAGCACACGTGCTTGCCAGGCTGCCGGCATTAACCAGTTTTTTTCCGGCATCTTGCCAAACTTGCACCTGGCCCCTTCCCGCGAGAAATGTGTACGATTGATCTGTCAGATAGATCCCCGAACAGACCGAGCTAGAAGCACGTGACGACCAGACGCCGACAGCTCCCAATGCCCTACTTATGATTTAACCTGAGATAGCGCAAGACATGGTTTCCAGGTCACAAAACATCGGTGGAAAATGACACCTGACAGAAAATAATTCGCATCTTGAGCTAGACATCTCTGCTAGCTCCTTTTGCTAGACACCTTTTGCTGTCTAGCTCCTTTTGCTAGACACCTTTTGCTGTATAGCTCCTTTTGCTAGACACCTTTTGCTGTCAAGCTAGAGCTAGACACCTTTGGTAATACTCACACCATCTTTTCATCATCTGTCAATTGTGACAGGAAATGAAATACACCTCGCGATTAATGTCATGCTCGTTGCACAGATCCTGCCGCAGCACTCACATCGGGGAGCGGCCACTGCACCACAGGATCTTAACAGAGTTAGACGGCGCCAATGCTCAGACATGGTCGCACTGTTACCGAGTCGCCGAACTGATGGGGCCGGTCCCAAGCTGATCCCGGTGGCAGGGCGGGAGCTGCTCAAAACACACTCCGGCCTCCAGCCTTAATACCTTCTATCCTAATGCATGCAGCATGCATTATATTTGTGTGCTGTACAAGGATACTTACATTGATGAGATCAAACTTATCCTTGCTCAACCTGTAAAGAGGAGAACAAGTAGTTACGTACAAATGCTGGGATGCATGAGAAGTACACTTTTCAAATAGATGGAATGGAACAAGACGGGACTGGACGGGACGGGACGGAAGACTGAACGAACCAAAAATGGACGGGACGAAAAGCGAACAGGACGGGAAAGCAACGGGATAGGACTGGGATAAATCTGAGACCAGCCTAGCTTTAGCAGCCGGATGTCTGGAAGCTGCAGAGGACACCCTGACAGCTTGGCTAATGGTGATTTTCCTGGGCCGAATTCAAAACCCCAGTGTTTCAAAACTCAATGTTTTAAGTCCCCCCAATCTCAAAAGCGCCAGTGCTTCAAAACCTCGATGTTTCCAGCCCCTAATTTCTTCAAAGCTCTGAATGCCTCAAATGTCCAAAGTTTCGAAGTCCCGAACGATTCAAAACCCCAATCAGCTGAAAACACTTGTAGCAATGCAGACGCCCTTGGAACGTACCGGAATTCAGCCTGAACATGAACAACACCACGCAAGAAGGGCATAACTATCTGCTTACGCAGACGCCTGACCAAGGTTGGGGTATTAATTGCAGCAAAAAAAGCTTCCAAAAGTTGGTCATCCAAAGAATGCGACAGCTGGGTTTGACCACCCGCACCTCCACACCGCCTGGATTACTAAGAAAACATACGGCCACTAAGAATGAGGAAGGAGATCAATTGGCCTGTCTGAGATACGCAGCTGGTTATATCCCATTTGTATGGTACATGGGAGTGTCAGGGCGATTCCGCACTGCAGTATGATCCGGAGCTGTCCGCCTTATCATGGTCGCTGTCTGATCGTCGTCAGCTAATGTCTGAGATACGCAGCTGGTTATATCCCATTTGTATGGTACTACATGGGAGTGTCAGGGCGATTCCGCACTGCAGTATGATCCGGAGCTGTCTGCCTTATCATGGTCGCTGTCTGATCGTCGTCAGCTAATTTGGGGGCCCTGAAGTCGCGGTACTTCGAAGCTTCGGGGATTTGAGGAATTCGGGGCTTTAGGATGTCGGGGTTTTGAGATATTCCGGTTTTAAGAAGTCGGGGTTGTGAACGTAGGATGTTTGGAATAATTGTGACTTCTGAGATGCTAGGGTTCTGAATTAATTCATAACAAGACCGTTTTTCGCTATCTCGGGGATTAAAGGCACTCGGGGGTTGAATAATTGATGAGATGCGGCGTAATACAGATTTCGGGATGTTGAGACGCTGAGGTTCTGATGCAGCCTCATCAATTGATACAGATTTCACATATGCAGTATGCAAGGGCGGTGCCAAGGGGAGAGTGGCGGGGGATGTACCCCCCCCCCAAGCGTCTTGAAGTTGAATATTACGCCTGTGGCGCTGCATGTAAAGAACGGACCCCACAACGATCGTGTCCCCCTATCGAAAGTCGGTGTCACCGGCGATGGCAGCACTGACATCTTCTCTACTATGCTATTTGTGTTAAAAAAAGTATGTAAATTTGTCTGTTTCTCTGTCGCTTTTTGGTTCTCGAGTCGATCGCCAAAGGCTGGGCGAAAACGATATGTGCTAGCGACGTGGCATTTTCACAATGCATGGACAACCAATGGCCCGTGTGTACTTTTGAGTTTCATTGTCGTGGGGTGTGTTTTAAGCTCGTGACATGTGCCTAAATTTGCTCCATATCTCTCATAGGGTTAACGTGGTACTTTCAAGTTGGAGAATAAAAATCCGTTGTACACATCGAAGCGTGGCTCGGCTCAAGTGGCAAGCAGCTAGATGTGCCTGGCACCATTCGAAAGTCACAAGTGTTGGCTATCTTTTGGGAACAATTTCAATGCAATCCGGTCAACATGCTGTCCGTGATATACGTGAACATGGTGCGAGGTCAAATTGGCGATCTCAATTAATTTTGCATGTAAAACGGGGTTTCAGCCGTCTTATACTAGTGCAACAAGTTGGCTCGCTTTTAACCGGCATAGGTAACGGGCCAATGGTCGGATCAACACGAAACCAACACCACAGTATAGACACAACAATCTCCAAGCTGGACAGGCCAATTGTTGCCGATGCACGTGGCACGCGTACACGTCAGGATCATGAAAAGTGAAAGTCGGATTATTAAACTTTTTCACAATTCGTTCCGCCGCTAGAAAACGGCTCAAGATATCGAAACGGGATCACCATCCCCTCATGGTGGCTTCCAACGCTACTGCGTGCAAGGGCGTGCACCTGCGCTCCCGGCATGGCGCCCTGACCGTGGCTGGTGGCGATCAGCTGCTGTACATATTTTTACAGCCCTGGAGTTCACGGCTCAAACACTGCTCATTGCCACGCGGTCCTCAGATACACATACCTGCAACACCCACACCTCAGAAGGATGGGCGTGGTCGACGACACTCGGCCGGATATGCTCCGCTCGGACATCGGCCACACGCCACTTGGCGAAAGTGCAGCGGCATGTCGCATGGCGAAAGTCCCCATAGGCGGCGCCGACCGGCCGATGGCACCGGAGCTGATCAAGCCAAGACGCACCAAGCGACCCCGTGTCCCGGCGTGGTGCAGCAGTTCGCACACCTTCAGGGCTTACAAGGTCCGCAACGGGCCGGTGCCGGCCGGCGGGCGGACGTTTCCACCCGAAGGCTGGGTCCATGACACGGTCCCAACAGGTCAGGACACATTCACACGTACAGGTGCAGTCGTAATCTTGCTGCATGGTTGGCTACTAAGGAGACAGTCAGAAGTGAACTTCGCTACACGAGAAAGTTGTGTCCACTTCACCAGCAAGCCGCGTGGCGGAGTGTCCTCAAAACACGCTCCCGGCACTGACAGGCAGGCAATTCACTTGCGCCCGGCTACACCGCCGAGAAGACTGAGGCCTGCGCCACATCGCCATCGTGACTGGTACAATCACCGAGACAACGCGGCACGGCCAGCGCCGACTGTACCTGACTGACATCTCTCGTCAGGGCAGTTACTCCGACATCTGGCGCCAGGTCAGTCCCTTCGACATCAAGCGCCACGACAGTCCCTCCGACATCTGGCGCCAGATCAGTCCCTCCGATATTTCTCGCCAGGACATTCCCCTCGACATCTGGCGCCAGGGCAGTCCCTCAGACATTTGACGCCAGGTCAGTCCCTCCGACATATCTCGCCAGGACAGTACCTCCGACATCTGGTGCCAAGACAGTCCTTCCGACATTTCTCGCCAGGACAGTCCCTCCGACATCTGGCGCCAGGGCAGCCCTTCCGACATCTGGCGCCCAATTACATGACTTGGCGGCGCGCCAGAAACGCCAGCCAGCCTGCTTTCAATTTCATGCTCGCCTAGAAAACGTTCCCCACTTCACACGCGATCCAGCGGCAGCTGACTGCACAATGTCTGTGCGAAGCAGGTCACCTCGGAGATCGCCGCCCATAACCGGTCGGCATGCGCCGCACGACCATCAGAACGAAGCCTCAGGGCAATGCTCGTGACATGCGTTGGCTGTTTATGTAGGGTGTGCCGGCGGTCGGAGAAGACACGCTTCTGCGAGTCTCGTTAGTTGGGTGGGTTTCGGGGCTCGTTGACTCTGTGGTTAGATGGTGACCGTTCATGACGTGTTGTGGAGTGTTAAGTGGCAAACGAGCAACGAGTAGACCGGCTCTATTGCCTCCGAACCGGTCTACTCGTTACTAGTCCGGCTAATGCATCCCGTCGGAAGACGGAAGCTCCGCCGACCATATGGCTGGTCGGCGACTACCCTCCCTGCACTGGGTCGCAGCCTCACCATTGTCACTGCTGCCAGGCTGAGGAAGTCTGCCTGTGGCCGTCAGATTGGCGCCGGAAACACTGCGGTGGCGCGATGTGGCACAGTTTCCGCAGTGCCAGTGTGACATCAGCATCGACAGACAGGCAAAGGCATCGACACCGTCATAGTTCCAGGCCGGGCCCAGCACCATCACGGTCCCAGACTGGGTCCGGCACCGTCACAGTCACAGACTGGGTCCGGCACCGCCACAGTCCCAGACTGGGTCCGGCACCATCAGAGTCACATGCTGGGTCCGGCACCGCCACAGTCTCAGACTGCGTCAGAGTCTCAGACTGGGCTCGGCACAGTCACAGTCACAGACTGGGTCCGGCACCGTCACAGTCACAGACTGGGCTCGGCACCGCCACAGTCCCAGACTGGGTCCGGGACCGTCACAGTCACAGACTGGGACTGGGCCCAGGGTCGAGTCGGGGTCGCTGTTTCTGGTGGGTGTGCATAACAAAATATCCACAAATTGGTAATGCTGGGTGTTTGTGGATATTACGTGACGAGAATACACGAGAAACCGCCAATTCGTTCTGGTATTGGTTTGCTGCCTTGGTTTAGTTTTGTGTGTTGGCTTGGTGTTGATAATTGATAATCATGAGTAATATGGTAGCAAACGTAATTCACAACTTGGCTAATATACCCGCCCAAGACAAGACCTTTCCAACGTCATTCAGGTCTTGATCAAAATTGACGTTGGAAGATCCTTGAAGCCACAGATCTTCTGCGGTTATCTTACATCTTTAATTCCAATGAAATGCCTTTTTATCGTTCTGACTTTCGAGATAGCCTTCTACAATATTTGGTTGCTTTGAACAGTGAGGTCAACATCTTAGCATGACCTGAGCCACGGTTTATGCATCCAAATGAGACTTATATCACTTTGTTTGTATAGTAAAACACTAAGGAACACTTCAAACCCTGGCCAACACCTTGATGCACGAGGCTGAAAGATTGGGTACAGCTTATAGAAGGTGAACATCATCGATTATTATGAAAGAGGACATCTGATCTGACCCGAAAAACTGATGATCCAAGGCATAAACACCGGAGGGTACGTCGTCAGATTTCGTCACAACGAACAGGCTCATTTGGCTTAATATCGCTGGTTTTAAAACTCCAATTGGATCGCAGCGACCTCCGCACGCTGGCGATGGTTACAAAAGCCATACACGGAAGAGAGTTGCTGGCAACCTTGGAACTCAAAGGCAGCCTTTTTCCACCACCATGGAAAGAAAAGTCGCTCGATATAAATGTCCAGTCTGTGGGATACTTTATGAATTATTTTGCATTGCATTCAATTTTCTATAATCATTGTGAAGGAAGAGTTGGCTTTCAGCCAAATGATACAAGTTCACAACAGAGCACCCACAATTGACAACCTTTTAAATTTCGTGGCAACAAACCATTAACGGCACGTTATGTTGCTATGAATCCCATCCGTGACGACACCGCAGGCCCACGTAACTCGATCGATCGATTGATTGCTCATTTCGGCTCAGGGTCGCATCAACTGCTCGTCGCTACGAAACGCCGATGGTCCACGTAACTAAAAATAAATCGCATTGATAGAGTGAGCTAAATATAGCTACGGCTTTACCGCCATACCACGCCACTTGTTGGTTTTTGCCGGCGGTGAAGCCAGCGCAGGCAGCGTCATGTGTGTGTGGCGTGCGGCACGAGCGGCATACATATCGAGCTGCGGTCGCCGGGTAACCGGGCCGCCGGACAAAAGTGAAACAGGTGGCCGGTGGCCGCCGCACCGGACATGAGCCGCGCGTGACGAACGTGTCACACATGAACGCACGCCAGTCAGACTCAAAAGTGATCGGCAGGCGGCATGTGATATGACTATTTTAACGAGCACCAGAGAACAGAACTAATACGATATACAATATGCATACTAGGTGCTATGAACTTACATCAGACAAATGGTATGGGAAAAGTGCATAGCGTCAGGCATACGTAATGATAAACGGTCTGCACTCTCATGCAACCCTGTGCACGGTGAATTCCAGCTTCATTCCATTAATGCTCTTCTCGAATGCAATTTACTTGTGAATGTCGTTGACTGCAGTCCTGGAACTCCGTAACTTTTCCAAGTTCTTTCATTAGTGCATTTAGCTAAAACCGACGAGTGATTGTAAAAAGAAGCTCACGATGGGTTTTATGTAGGCATTTTACTCACTTCCACATTTTCAGAAAATTAGTTTACACGTGAAATTGAGTCTTCATCTCAATAGCCACATTGCGAAACGCAATTTCATTCGGGAACTGGAGATTGGATGCATAAAGTAAATCCACCATTATCGGTCCTTGCGTTCGTCACTGCTCATTTTCCAACGCGTGTAAGGGATGAAGAATAAATGATGTTCAACGTGTGGCGATGAATTAATATTCAGTTTGGGAACAGAACATACCAAAAGTCCATAATTCCTAGCTTCGTCTTGACTTCATAACAGTATAACACAGGACATGTCCACCCTTTTGATCGCAACAATTCAATGTTGATGTCATAAAAAGCAATAACACAATTAGACATTCACAAAATGTCAGCTGTCTGAGAACAACACATAAACAAGAAGTCATTTTGTGGCCGTCACTCCCATCCCTGCACAAAAAAAAACGGTATCCATGCGTAACTGACAGAATAGGCTTCCTGTCATAAGCCAGACAGCCCCCCACAGCCCCCCCTCCCCCGTGAATTAAATCTGAATGAAGTATACGTCGACGATGGAGTGCCACTAACTTTCCTGCTTTTTAGCTCCAGATCTTGCCATTACCAGCATAAATGCATAGACATACAATTTGTATGTTCGATTGTGCCCACGATATATGAAGTCGGTCATCGGATCTCCAGTTTCGAAATCTCACGGGGAGGGTGGAACTTCACATGACAGAAATGAGGCTAGAAATAGCCATACGGATGGAGGTTAACTGTTGGAGATCAACAATGTACATGACAGCCCAATGTACCGGATATTGTCTTCAATATCGGACGTGCCTGGTGGCGCAGATGTACCACCATTATTCTGGATCACCGCGGGTTTGATGATGAGTGAAAGCATGTCATGACACCCTGCCATAACACCACGTGCGAACTGCAATGAAATGAGCACAACGCACACTTCCGGCAGGTGGCTGGCGAACTGGTCTGAATGCCTGCACAAGGATGTCAATCCCACTTGCTTGAGAGTGGCCATAATTACTGTTGCTGTCTGTCACTGACACTGAATTGCTGTTACTGTCCGTGACACTCCCTGAGCCGTAGGATGCAAGAAGTGGACCAGGCAGCAACGGGTTATTACAAACTATAGCTTCAGATGGCTTGGTATGATTACTAAGCGGTAGGGTTTTAAAACATGCCCGGATGCCACACTGTATCGTATGGTTGACAAGTTATTTGCACTGGCCTGCCAGTTACACGGGTGAAGCTGCATTATGTTTTGGACTTCAGTTGGCTAGTCGGATCGGTGTATGTCACGGTGTCAGTGGCTGTGGCCCCGATGGGTCCTCCATCCACTTCCTGTGCACCAAGCTCATGTAACCGTGGACGTTGGTATGAAGATCCTGCATCATGTGCAGATGGTGCCCTCTGGCTAGTGGGCAAGTCCTTTTTGCTTCTATGCAGCCACGGGTGTATTTTTTAGTGTGAACATATTACATGTATGTAGAAAGAGACAGAGAGAGAGAGAGAGAATACCAAGGCCAAGCTATCTCCGAAACTGCAGCAGGAGACATAATGCCTACTACGCTTTGCCTCGAGACTCCCAAACGATGCCTCGGTTGCTGTTGGTGCCTTAGCCGCCCATTCCAAATAAAACGTATCAAAACTGTTCATAAGATGCAGATATAAAATTTCAGTATGTGAGAATATACTATCCAGCAATACTGGGCAAGTACAGAGCGCTTAAACGGCCAGCAGTACATGCATCCAATGCAATAACTGTTATCCTCCTGAACTCACTGATGCATCTGCATGGACGGAAGAACGACAGTGATCGTCGTGTGAATGACATATGACAAACGACAAATGGCAAAGACAAGGACAAACAAGCGGTTGGCCCATTTCAGAGCAAACGTTCGCTAAATCGGATTGGTTTTCAATGTGCTTTCGCCCACCTTGAAGACACCGTTTTCAAAATGGGGCTATTCTGCTGAATATGATGCACTCACGTCAAATTTTAGTATACTGATCCCAATTTGCAAAATTTGATATACTTATTACAAAAGTGCAAGAAGCACTTTCGTCGAGATTGAACGCAACAAGGCTGCATCCCCGCGGGCTGCCAAGAGCTCCAATTTGCGGCAGGTTCCCAGGTTATCCGCCCGCTATCATCATCGACCCTGTACCTGCATCCCCGGGCCATGTAGTCAGTCTGCTGTCCTCGCTCGTCCAGCGCCCGTAGCGGCGCCTCACCTTGGTGTATGTGCGGCAGGTTCCCGGGTTATCCGCCCGCTATGACCACCCACCCTGCACCTGCAGCCCCGAGCCATGTAGCCAGTATGTTGCCCTCGCTCGTCCAGCGCCCAGAGCGGCGCCTACCCTTGGTGTATGTGCCGGTACGACCACCGGCCACGACCGACCCGTGCAGCACGACTTTGGCACGAGCACTGGGCACCAGCACTGGGCACCAGCACTGGGCACCAGCACTGGGCACCAGCACTGGGCACCAGCACTGGGCACCAGCACTGGGCACCAGCACTGGGCACCAGCACTGGGCACCAGCACTGGGCACCAGCACTGGGCACCAGCACTGGGCACCAGCACTGGGCACCAGCACTGGGCACCAGCACTGGGCACCAGCACTGGGCACCAGCACTGGGCACGAGCACTGGGCACGAGCACTGGGCACGAGCACTGGGCACGAGCACTGGGCACCAGCACTGGGCACCAGCACTGGGCACCAGCACTGGGCACCAGCACTGGGCACCGGGCACGAGCACTGGGCACGAACACTGGGCACGAGCATTGGGCACCAGCACTGGGCACGAGCACTGGGCACCGGTCACGAGCACTGGGCACGAACACTGGGCACGAGCGCTGGGCACCGGGCAGTGGCGAGGCACTGCACGTAACCACGCCGCCGCGCCGCACCACCACAGCACTACATTCACACAGCGAATGTATCGTCTGCAGTGAAGATGAACCAGCTCTCTGACCAGCGGCCGCGGAACAAAACAGCCGCGTGTATCGCCTAGGTGAGGTCAGACACCGCAGGCGTATGTCGCGGCGTTCTCTTCTCACGCTCACTCGACGCATTGGTGGCGGAAGACAATGTCGGCACGTCACCGGCTCAAGGCTGGCGGCACGGGTGAAAATCCCGGCCAGTGTGGATGTTTGACGCACATATAGATATACAGCGGTCTGAGCTCACTCGTACCGACACCCTTCACCATCGCACTCCTGCTGAGCCTAGTCGGTCAGGATCTTGTATTGAGACCGGGCAACTGCTGCGCGTCGATAGCAGAATAGTTCTGACCCAACAGCACGCCCGTGAACTTCGGCTGGCCGCCACCACGCTCTGTGGCCCACTTACCACACAGACGCCAATGCTATGTGATTAGTGATTTGGCAATGGTTTGAGACGCTGGAGCGGAGGCGGGCACGGAAGGAGTCGGGTCGATCGGTCGAATCGTTGTGCTGGCATGAGCAGCCGGCCAAAATCGCCAGTGTCAAGCACAAGCAATCACTGGCCACGGCAAATACAACACCGAAGAAATATTCACGTTAGTAATCGAACTAATCAGAGCAGATTTAACAATACATGGTTAGTTATTTAGGCTTTAGTTCAACAATACATCGTCGCTTACATAGCTATCAGAACGGAAATGTTTCCTTTCTCACAGCGATATTCATAAGGATGAATCGTCGAAGGACGGTTTTCTGAAATTCATGAAGCGTGGGTGCAATTACAACGGAGCATGCTCGAAACCCCGAAAAACATCCACCAAACGCAAATTATCTCATGACTACTTGATGCCCCGAGCAAATTTATAGGTTGGTAGTGCTGTCGGTTGGTTATTAGGGTTTTAGGGCGCATCAACTGCATTGGCTATACAGCGCCCATTGGTAGTGCTGTCATCTGTTGGTAAATTTTGAGATAAAAAAGACGAAATCGAAGACTACTGGTTGAAACACACACTCTGCATATGTTTCTTGATCAGAAAGACACTACATTTTTGTTGGACTACGAGAGCAATCGGCCGGCTAGTTAGAAATATGGCCAGTACCACTGAATGTGCGCTCACATTGGGGTGGCTCCCACCCTATTCTGTATATTTTTTCCAGGACAACAAGCGAACGACGCGCGGCAGCGCGCTCGAGGTTAGCATACCTGATGACAGATCATTTGCGCGTCTAACGAAGAAGAAATTGACCCAGGTCACGTCAGGTCACCGGGCTAAGACGTCATCCTTGGAGGCATGCAGTGCCATGCTTACGCAAAACTGCGCGTATTGACAGTTGTAGGGCAGCAAACATGTATTGAGGGGAGCGTTTGGGTATGCAATGGACACAATTGGCCAGTCCCGATGATTTGTGGTCATTTTAGAAAGATCGACGGTCTTTCTACGGGCAAATAAGGTAAGTTAACTTTGATGACTTTTTCTACCTTCAACCACTTCCGAGTCAAATGCTCACACAAACAAGATTCAGACAATCGTTCTGACTTTATTTCGTCATAAAACGATCGTTCGAAGTTGCAAAGCTTAGCTCAAAGTAAAACACCGTCAAACATTATCAAAGACCAAGCGTCGTCAAAATTCCGCACACAAATTACAGTACATATTTTCCCGCTACTTGTCCTGTGCAGTTCACCTTTTCGGAAGCAAAATATGTACGCAAGCATTAAGAGACGATAGCGCATTACTAGGGAGCGTTGCATGGTAGCACAAATGCCAACCTATATTAATAACTTGGACATAATAATAGTTATAATGTGTACCCATGCATGTACGGTTTGCTTTCTGTTGACTTGTCGGACAGCTCAAGTTCACCACACCTACCCACACTAGATGCTAGTAACGGGGAAATGAAACCTGTCACAAATGGCCAGACTATTCAGTTCATGTTTGCAGCAGTGCTACTTAATGCAGCAGTGCTCCTTAATATTACGAATCATGATTATGAACAGTGCTAACCTCCATTCCGGATTGTTAAAGTTATACGCTGCACCACGACACGTTGACATTGCACAACAACGGGCAATGGGACAAACGTCACACGTTTGACGCCAATTGTCCACATCATCAGCAGCAAGGTCTGGTGCACGGTCCAGCTGGTCGCTACCCTTGAGGAAGGGATTCGGAAAGCCATTCTTGCACGTAATTGCTGTAGCGTCGCACTTACATTTTACTTATACCGTGCATACATACCGTATCTGACCTCCACGTCGATCATATTCTGAGACGCTTCGGTGACCAGCTGAACTGTTCTGCCAACGGCCTGCGTGTGCACAAGGTACGTTGGAATGCTGAGAGGCGCATTGACGATGCCTCTGGTGTGATCGTCTGACATGGTGAGAGTTATCGGAGTGCTCGGAGATCGTCTCACTCTCCCAGTCGATGATCTCTGTGTAGTCCGCTGGCTCCCTCAGAACGCCAGGGAGACGGAATGAGCGGACTTGGCCCAGTGTCTCGTCCCTGAGCCGGCATAGCAGCACTGCAGACACCGCCCTCTCACGAGTTGCCATATTCTCGTCAGACAACATTACAAGAAGCAGTGTCTCAGTGAGCCCAGTAGGTATTGCGCTGTGGCACTGGTCTCACCAGCTCTGCCGGTCGTGGATGGAGCTCTGCTAGGAGCACAACACTTTTGTACAAGTTCTTTGCACCGTCCTGACAAGTCCAGCTCTGCTTGATATGAAACCACATCGCTGCATAGTGTTCAACGATTAATTGAACCAGTAGCATTGGTTCCTCCGGTGGCAGCGTGTACGATATGTACAGCCGCAGGACTCGGCAGGGCAAAGTTAGCCAGCGTGTGTGGTTCGGCGGTCCAATCCTTTTACTCGTCACACTTGCTGGGAAAGGGCCAGACTGCACTCCTTTCGCCAGCTGATACGATCTGGTCATGGTTGAGCTGTACCAGTACGTCACTGTGAGTCGCCCCACTATTACCTGGCACAGGAGTGAAATCTACCAGTGGCACATTTCCAACAGCACCAGCTGCCGTCTTGCCGTCTGCTCGGTGGACGACTTTGGACCTGTCGTGCTTCCATCCAGCGTAACGAATGCTTCACGCAAGCTTAGCTCATTTGCATGGAGCTGGCATATGAACTAGCGCACAGGCCGCTTGTTCGACAGTTGCAACAGCCGGCATATCCCGCCGTGAGGCCCGGTGTTGACACCGGTGCCGTCACACCCCAGAACTCGGATGTCGGCATCCATCTCACTCGATATGGCCCTAGTTCCAACAGCGCGTGTGCGGCGAGGCCTGACTGAGGTGTGAATTGTGTGACATATACGTCTCCTGGTTCTGACATCACTGTCACATGTCCTGCCCTCGTTTTGGAGAGCGATTCACCAGGTGCTATGTCCTCCCTTCCGTCGTGTACAGTCGTCGTGTACGTCGTGTACACGACGGAAGTACGTCGTGTAAGTACAGTCCAGTCGGTCCAACAGTGCGAACCTGGGCGTGCCTATCGCTCGGTGATGTGCGGCGCATTCGCTCCCTCGATCGCCACAACCCCACCGCTGTCGACCGCACTTTTGGCGGTCGACTGACGGATCCAGAGGACTAGTTTTCGACCGGCTTGGGAGGCCTATTTCGTTTTCGCTGATTTCGAAAAAAAACTTCATGAACAAGAACATTCGGTGGATCCGCTTCAGAAAGTGTCATTTTCGTGCAAGTTCTGAAAATCGACATTTTGGTAGGA
This sequence comes from Ashinkailepas kermadecensis, assembly GCA_034440615.1. NCBI lineage: Eukaryota > Metazoa > Arthropoda > Thecostraca > Neolepadidae > Ashinkailepas > Ashinkailepas kermadecensis. The sequence goes on along the minus strand of JAOTOM010002612.1, from coordinate 31,939 downwards.
GGCATGGCCCCATGCTCTCACCCCCCCCCCCTCCTAGATCCCCCAGTGTCCCTAACCATGTTATGCGATGGGTTGAAACTCGAAGCAATTACACGAAATGCATCCGAAGTGTGGTTTGGCTTAGCATGTGTGTGTGTGCTACTGCATCCTTTCTTGTATATATCCATATATAAATGCAAATATAATTATATATATATATATATATATATATATATATATATATATATATATATGAGAAGCGGTAAGGAGTTACTCATTATGTTGTTAACATGTTGTTATTTATGCGGGACTTCCCCTGGTTGCATTGAGAGAATCGAATTCAGAATGGCTCTTATCCACCCAACATTGAGACGGTTCCTGCACCACTGAGCTGCGACGAGCCGGCGCTGATGCAAGATAATATACCAGTGTAGACCAATAATCGCCGTGGCAAGAGTAACGCTTTATGCTGGAATCCGATCGACTATAGTCGTAAGTCCCGCTGTTTTGGCGAGCACGCGACGACGATACAAAGATGCACGGGCAGCGGCGGGCCGGACGGCGCGTCCGGCCCCGCCGCCTGTTCTAGGTCAGGCTGGCAGTGTGAAAGCTGCCCACTGGCGGCGGCAGGTGGCGTTTTTATGTGGTGGTGGCGGCACTGACCATCGGCCACCGTTGGCACCGGCCTGACCCGAGCCAACTCTGCCAGGTGGCGTTTTTGTGTGGCGGCACTGACGGTCGGCCACCGTTGGCCCCGGCCTGACCCGAGCCAGCTCTGCCAGGTGGCGTTTTTGTGGGCAGCACTGACGGTCGGCCACCGTTGGCACCGGCCTGACCCGAGCCGATACCGGCCACCTCTGCCAGGTGGGAAGCACAGAGCGATCCTACCTCACTACCACGGGAGCAACGCTACTGTTCGTGGAAGCTGGGTGTGGGTGCGGTGCGTTTCGGAGCGCTTCGCGCACTGAAAGCTGTCTAATTCTTGGTATTTGTCTTCGCCTCCCCCCCCCCCTAGGAAAATCCTGGCTGCGCCACCGCATGTGATTCACCCCCACATTTCCTACATCATTTTTGGGACACATTGATTCGCTACAAGCAAGTCCCAGTGCCATTGACCAGTAACAATTATGCGCGACTTATTCTACTGAATGTGCAGCGGAGCTTGCTAAAAACATTCCATAGGCCAACCCCACCAACAACAAACCAACCCAACTCGCCTTGGCGACATGTCTAGAAGCAACCCTTTTCAGCTTTCCAGATCGTAATACTTTGTATAATTGTCGACTAACAAGTGACGTAAGCACCTCCAGCCATGTTGGGCGTGTTACCTCGGTGACGTAGTCAGTTAATGTGCCTGTTTCGAGTATCTGACCCAGGGAAGACTTTTCGTCAGCCGAATCCTACTCTACAAGTCTGGAGCAATGTCTGGAGAGTGTTTGCCGTGCCACGATATTAACGCTGACCGACCAACGCCCGTTGCATCGGGCTCACGAGCAACATCAGCCTGCAAACAGATCCGTTGGTCCGATGGTAGATCCGCCCCGAGGGCACGGCCTAGGCTCGTGTCGCCGGAGCAGTCCTCTGTTCACCAGGCCCGGGGGATCGGGATAGTCACGCCGTGTGCACGACGTGCTGCGGCGCGGAACCGGAGAGCAGGCGTGCGGACAAGACGGGTGCTGAAAATTGAACCTCTGCTCCATGTATATAGCATGCGTGTGTATATTGCTCTGTGTACATGATCAGCGAATATTCCGAATGCGATGCGATTGGGAAAACATACGAAAATATTGCTCTGATAAACGGGCTTCTGACATCGTACAGATCCAAAAAGATTACCAATATGTCCGTGAGTTTTCCTAATCACATCGTATTCAGATATTTCGCTGCTCATGTTAGACGGAGTAAATTGGCATTTGTGCAGTGCAAAAATCCCGAAGCAGGGGACACAACAGAAGCGCTACCGTGTGCGCACTATCACGTTGACTGGCCGCAGACCTACGCACTGCCCTGCCAGCTGCCCACTGTTCTTTAACACACCATGTCGCCATGTCACTGGACCACTCGCCTTTAACACACCATGTCGCCATGTCACTGGACCAGTGGACCACTCGCCTGTAACACACCATGTCGTCATATCACGGCACCACTCATCTTTAGCACACCTTGCCGCCCTGTCACGTCACCATTCATCTTTAGCACACCCTGGCATGTCACGACACTACTCACCTTTAGCACACCGCGTCGCCATGTCAGTGGACCAGTGGACCACTCGCCTTTAACACACCTTGTCGTCATATCACTGGACCAGTGGACCACTCACCTTTAACACACCATGTCGCCATGTCACTGGACCAGTGGACCACTCGCCTTTAACACACCATGTCGCCATGTCACTGGACCAGTGGACCACTCGCCTTTAATACACCATGTCGCCATGTCACTGGACCAGTGGACCACTCGCCTTTAACACACCTTGTCGTCATATCACGGCACCACTCATCTTTAGCACACCTTGCCGCCCTGTCACGTCACCATTCATCCTTAGCACACCCTGGCATGTCACGACACTACTCACCTTTAGCACACCGCGTCGCCATGTCACGGCACCACTCGCCTTTAACACACCATGTCGCCATGTCACTGGACCACTCGCCTTTAACACACCGCGTCGCCATGTCACTGGACCACTCGCCTTTAACACACCATGTCGCCATGTCACTGGACCACTCGCCTTTAACACACCATGTCGCCATGTCACTGGACCACTCGCCTTTAACACACCATGTCGCCATGTCACTGGACCAGTGGACCACTCGCCTTTAACACACCTTGTCGTCATATCACGGCACCACTCATCTTTAGCACACCTTGCCGCCCTGTCACGTCACCATTCATCTTTAGCACACCCTGGCATGTCACGACACTACTCACCTTTAGCACACCGCGTCGCCATGTCAGTGGACCAGTGGACCACTCGCCTTTAACACACCTTGTCGTCATATCACTGGACCAGTGGACCACTCACCTTTAACACACCATGTCGCCATGTCACTGGGCCAGTGGACCACTCGCCTTTAACACACCATGTCGCAATGTCACTGGACCAGTGGACCACTCGCCTTTAACACACCATGTCGCCATGTCACTGGACTAGTGGACCACTCGCCTTTAACACACCTTGTCGTCATATCACGGCACCACTCATCTTTAGCACACCTTGCCGCCCTGTCACGTCACCATTCATCTTTAGCACACCCTGGCATGTCACGACACTACTCACCTTTAGCACACCGCGTCGCCATGTCAGTGGACCAGTGGACCACTCGCCTTTAACACACCTTGTCGTCATATCACTGGACCAGTGGACCACTCACCTTTAACACACCATGTCGCCATGTCACTGGGCCAGTGGACCACTCGCCTTTAACACACCATGTCGCAATGTCACTGGACCAGTGGACCACTCGCCTTTAACACACCATGTCGCCATGTCACTGGACTAGTGGACCACTCGCCTTTAACACACCTTGTCGTCATATCACGGCACCACTCATCTTTAGCACACCTTGCCGCCCTGTCACGTCACCATTCATCTTTAGCACACCCTGGCATGTCACGACACTACTCACCTTTAGCACACCGCGTCGCCATGTCAGTGGACCAGTGGACCACTCGCCTTTAACACACCTTGTCGTCATATCACTGGACCAGTGGACCACTCACCTTTAACACACCATGTCGCCATGTCACTGGGCCAGTGGACCACTCGCCTTTAACACACCATGTCGCAATTCATTTGTCACTGGACCAGTGGACCACTCGCCTTTAACACACCATGTCGCCATGTCACTGGACTAGTGGACCACTCGCCTTTAACACACCTTGTCGTCATATCACGGCACCACTCATCTTTAGCACACCTTGCCGCCCTGTCACGTCACCATTCATCTTTAGCACACCCTGGCATGTCACGACACTACTCACCTTTAGCACACCGCGTCGCCATGTCACGGCACCACTCATCTTTAGCACACCTTGTCGTCATGTCACGGCACCATTCAGCTTTATCACACCTTGTCATGTCACGGCTACGGCTTACCTGAACACACTCTTATCGGCCTGTCACGGCACCACTCACCTGAATACACTCTTGTCGTAGCTGAGTTTGACACGGAGCTGCTGGTCGGCGGCCCGTCTGCGCATCACGTGATGCGGCTCGATGTGTACGCCGTGGATCACCTGCAGCATCACGGGGTGTGGAATTCCGGCAGCACCTCCGGTGCTGCCGGTGCGGTGTCGTACAACCGTTTTGTCTACATCGTCATTCCGCGTAGAATGCATGCAGCACGGTTCACTCGCCTTTGCACAGCATCAGTCGTGGATCCTATACCACGGGTGGGATCCTGTACTCTGGGGAGCGAGGCACGGGAGTTCGAAAATACGCTTTAAAAAATTGATGTGTTGCCACCAAACGCACACAAACACAAGTCATGGGAACTGCACATTTTTCATGTTCCTCCGTTGAAACATACAATGCTGGCCAATATTCCTCCGTCCAGTTTCATTTGTTCTCAGGTTTTTTTAACACAACACCCACACCCGGCACAATCACCACCCATAGATTCCCTACACCATCACCACTCACATATCCCCTGCAGCATGGCCGGTCATAGGTCTCTTGCAGCATCACCAATAATAGGAGATCTGTCACACTACCCATCATGAACTATGGTGTGGTTCACGAAATATGGGGGGGGCGGGGAAATTATGTTTAGAGGCGTGTCGGATCATAAAGTTCATTTGCGCCGCCTTTAAAGCGAGTGTGTTTTGCAGGCAAGGCTCAGGTATGTGTACATTTACGTTAAGAGAGTTTTATGTTATAGTGCGTGTGATGTTTTAGGTACTGAAGGTACTGGGTGGGAGACATCTTCCGGATGTCTAAATAGTCTTAGTTTTACTTTTCTCCTCCGCAAAATAATTTGTACCCGGGATGGGGAGGGGGTGACTTTGAGGGTGATGAGAAAGTTAATTTCGACAGGGTGCCGGCATTAGTCTACTCTTGTCGAAGAGTACCGAGGGGTCCTTACCGTACGGACAAGTAGGTAATTGTCCACGCCGCCTATCACGCCGGCCGGCCGCGTGTCAGTTGTTAGTAGCGGGTTAGTCTAAGCATGCCATGCAGGGTTGTCAGTGGGGTTAGTGCGGTGTTTGGCAATTCGGCTCATCTACATCACTCATCTACACGTACATTTGGGTAGCCGTTTTACGTTATGAGTTGCGAAGTAAATCGGATCATCTACGTCCGATGGCTTCTCTGGGTAGTCGTTTTACGTCATGCTATTTATTTGTTGCTTTTTAAAAGGGGGGGGGGGGGGGGAGGGGGTTGGGGGGGGGAAGGGGGGGTCTTAAAACAAATGAAAGGGGGGGGGTTTGTAGGAGGGGGGCCTCCGGGGGGCGGCGTTTTTTTTTGGGGGGGGGGCCAGAAAAAAAAAAGCGCTTAAAAACGGGGGCCCGCACCCCGTGGGGCCCTCTCAAAAACGAGGGGCTCTTTTGAAACAGGGGCCCCCTCGAAACCGGGCCCACTTTCATCGAACGTAAAGCCTTACCTGGGGCCCGCCTCGTTTTAGTTTTTACAAACATAGGGGCCCGCTCAAAAGTAAGTGCATGTTTTCCGCAGACTTTTTAAAAACATGAGGGGGCCCGCTCGAGGGGGCCCCCTAAAACGGGCCCCCCGAACTGAAATCCTGGTTGCGCCACTGAACTCGGCTCATCTACGTCCGACGGCACCTCCAGGTAACCATTTATTTCTTATTGGAAAGCAAATCGGCTCATGTACGTCCGATACCATTCGGAGATGGCCATTTACGTGTTTCCTACGCGTGTATCGCGGGCATGCATTGCGTGTTGAAGTGAGTGTTGGTGGTGTGGTGTCTACAGTGCTCCTGCTAGTTTTGTGTCGTACAGATATTCAAATAGCGATTGAAGGAGTTATTGGTGCTTGTCACCCAGAAGCGATGGAAGCGACAGGGTGATGCCATCTTTATGGCAGAAGGCCTTAAGTGGTTGTCTTTGAGCGTTAAAGCTACTACAGTCTAGCAGGATGTGGCCTATGCTTAATGTGGAGTTGCAGGTGTCGCAGTGAGGTGTTGTATATTGGTCATCCTTTAGTTGAGGCTGTGCTAGTTTAGTGCAACCAGTTCTAAGTCTGGCTGTGCTAGTTTAGTGCAACCAGTTCTAAGTCTAACAAAATCTGAGTTAGGAGGGGTAAAAATTGCTTTTGGGGAGCAGTGTCTAAAAATGAGTTGAATATATAAACACTCGTTGGGACTGGATGCCTTATGTCGGTGCAATGGTTCTCTAAAATGTTCCCAGAGTTTAAGTATATTGTTGTTTTCTGCAATATATATTGTTCTTCCTTTTATCTCTTTTATGTTAAGTTATGTTAGGTCTTCTCAACTTGAAAATTTTGGAGATTTTTTTTGGTTGTTAATATCCTTGACAATGATAAATAACTGAAAAGAGGCTAGATTAGGTTTTCTTATGAAACTTTATACTATTCTTCCTTATATATGACTTCACTCAAGGTCCCTTTTTTGTATTAGTTTGCACTCCAATGGAAAAGGAAACACTTGCACAGGAGATGTGTGGTCACATCATTTTAAGCATGTTCATAAACATGTTCATCAAACTTTCCTCTCCCAAATCTGACAAGCACCCTAAAATGCTAATTTACCATGCATGTACATTAGCAGCAGTGCTAATTCTGGTAGATATCTGAAAATATACAAATGAATTTCCTCAGTTGTGTTTTTTTTGTCACAAGACATGATACTTTTTTGTTACGAGGCCTGAAACATATTTGCCTGAAACCCTTCCAAAAGTCCAAGCTGTCATAGCCACTCTTGAGAATAGAAGCAGGTCAAATCAAATGTGAATTGGACATGCCTTGCTATTAAACCATTGCTTCTTTTGGCTTCTTTCCCATTTCTAACTGCCTCTACCAATGGCTGGATTGCTAAGTGGAGTTGTGGAGTCTGAGGGTACCTAGTTTTCAGGAAAAAACACACTTTAGTGTTGCCTTATTTTAGCATCAAATGTACTGGTTCCATATGACATCTTTATCTCAATCCATGCTACTGGCAAGTGCATCTGTGCTACATTACAAGGTACCTAGGTAGGTACCTGAGTTGGTACCTACTATGAGGGATGGAAAATGTAGGCAGTTACAGGCACTCAGCCAGGTATTGCCTAATTATTTCAGCTATTTGCACCATAGCTGAAACACCAGCTTCTTTCATAGCCACATAATTACCTAGGTAGGTAACTCATAATCCAAATTGACATCACATTGCTCAGTTTGCTTTGCGATTTTCCCTTTTGACACCATAAACTATGGAATTTGCACCAACAATCTTACTGGTGATTTTCCACCCACACTTGATGGAAGTGAGAATTAGAGCTATGCACCACACCTTCCTTGTCCTGGTATCCCTTAAGGCTAGCCTATCACAATAGCAATAATATTTGCATGCATTGCATGGTAAATCATCAACCTTCTAGTTGGCAGGTAGGTAGGTAGGTACCTACCTAGGTGCCTAGGCATGAATAGTCAAACACATAACCAACACAGCCAAGGAATAAGATAGCTTTCCCCAAAAAGATCACATGCCATCTAGGTAGATAGGTATCCTACCTACCTACCTATACTTATGCTCCGATTCAGCCCAGTCGTGCAGTCTGCTCCAAATACTGGAACCATTCCAAGTATAAGTCTTTACCCCATCTTGGGAGTCACTTACCTCATCAGGACGTGGATGTACATGAACACAATGTTTTCTGTGAGCAACAGCCATATCTGTAAGGATAATCCACCACAGATGCCAACCCCAGCCTCCGCAAGGCAACCACATCCTCAACGCTGCTCCGACACCGACATACTGACAATAATTTACCAGCTGCATGTAAACAATAAAGCTGCCAGATGGTCGTACAAAAGTCGCCAGTTCAGGCTAGAATTCTCCGGTTGCAATATCACCAGAAGTATCAATTTGAGTACTGGTGATATTGAAACGGAATGAAGATGATATTGGTGCAGCTAGGGTATGTCCTTCCCTATGGGTCGACACACTCTATATATGACGACATACCAAAAATATGTCGTTCGTGTTTAAACAAAGCGCCAAGGGGCCCAGGGGCGGATCCAGGAACTGTCATGGAGGAGTCTAGGGATTGGGGGGGGGGGATCTCTCCGGAGGGTGTCACTGCGTACGTATCTTCAGAGGCACCTTCCGTTGAAAATATGTCGAGCGGGGGGAGGTAAAGCCGATTATTCGACCAATTCTCTCCAGTCAACGACACGGGGTTGCTGGTCATGGCTGGAGATCGTGGGCGGATCACGGGGGGAGGATTTGAACCCCCTGGTTTGGTACCCTCCTAATGTTACTTTGTCATTTTCCCCATTCAATCTGAAAACGTCTAGAAAATAAGGACTTGGACTCCCTGGCTTCGTAACAGATATCCAGACCCGTTACCGGCAAAAGCTGCTAATAGAATTGGGGGCGTGGCCTTCGATGCACCTCCCCGCCCACTGTTCCTACGTTCGTGCAAGCCATGCCATTCAATGTTACGGATCACCTGAAAGAAGAATCGGTACCCTCTGACGGAGCTCGCACTCGCACGTCCGGCGGTCCGCGCCAAGGGGGGTTTCCCCCCCTAAAATTGAGAAAATTTTTGAGGGAGGGAAAAAAGGAAAAGGGGTTTGGATAGGTGGGGAGAATTCTATCGCAAGTATTTCGGTCATTTTCTCGCTCAGGTCAATATTTAGCCTGGGTCAATATGCGCATGTCCGGGGGAATACAAACGCACTATCGCAGCTTTATTTTTATTAACAACAGATGGGTCACCGAAACAATGACCTCAGGTCAAGGTCATGGGGTAGAGTAGGGAGGTCATGTAATATATCAATCGACACGTCTTGGCGATACAAGCACAATGACCGTAATTTCAGCCTTCTAGCTCAATGCATCGCGATATAATGCGCAGAAATGTGCTAGTGATTTCAGGCGACCTCAGCTGACCTTGGTGGGGCCACTGAGCAAAAATGTCAGCGATAGCATTGCGAATAGCTTCCAACTACACGCCATAACGGTTGGAGGTCATTCTGAGAGCAAATATGTAACCAGGAAACATTTGTATATTTTTCCATTGGCCTATAATGGGTAAGCCATGGCCACGACCTGACCTCAGGTCAACGCTACGAAAAAACCGTGATATACATATTATAGACCCTGATAAGATCATGACGTGATATAAGTTTGAAATAAATCGCCAAATTATTGTGGGAGTGATGCCACCTATAACTCGGAGGGACGTTAGGTCACTTCGCCTGACCTGGTGACCTGACTTGAGATGACCCAGGGTCAAAAATTTCTGAGGTTATGCGGAAAAGACCACTGAGCAGCCATGCGAGGTTTGGCCTTGCTAACCAGATTAGTATGGCGGCAAAGTAGGAAAAACCGCAGGGGGGGCGGATATCCGCCCCCCCCGGACGTGCGCGGGTTAAAGGAACTATTACGAAGGACCCACAATGCTGCAGCTATGGTGAGGGTGCGACACATCCGGCCGGGTGATCAAATGACCTTACCCCCCTTCGGGCGGGAGCGACGTTCGGAATCATGAGTTTTGTACTCGTCCCAAACCATTCCCAGTAGGTACGCACCGCCAGTATACCGACAAGCATGGTTGTTTTTTGGGGGGTAATTCAATCTACGACAGGACGCAGACGGAAGTAACGCCACCAAATTCTCCCAGGGAGGGGGAGGGGTGAACCTGAAAGGGGCTCCTCGAAAAGGACGATTTCCCTGGTCATTGCTCGTTTTACGTAGGTCCTGATGCCGGAAAATTCTGGAAGTCTCCTCTTGTACCCTGGGGTCTCATTTTCCATCTTTGGATCACGTCTTACATCCTTGGGCCACCGCTTCCAAACTGAGAGTACGCTCTCATATCTTGGGCTTCATTTCAGTTTTCGATAACCCCAATACGGCTTCGGGAGACTTCGTGCGTCGCGGAGCCTCCAGTTCTGTAAGCTTTTGGCCGAACCGCACTCAAACCGAAATAACTAACTCCTCTCTCAATCCTCGTTTGCCACGTGCGATAGTACTGCAGTGGTCACTCCTTCCATAGAGAATCTTCATTTTATGCGCCACTCGTGCGCACGGAAATAATCCTGGAGCGTGCCATCCCTGCGAAACCTTAATCAGTCTTATCCGGCTTCGCGGTTTGCGAAGATAGCCTTCACAGATCTCAGGGGTCCAGACCACATTTTCGTCCCCTGCGGCCTATCCGGGCACCACGCTAACATCCTAATGAATTATTAGGGGGCGGAGAGCGTGGCTCGTGCGAACATTGGAGGGGTCTCGAACTTGAACGAGATTCCACTTGTGTGCCCGAGGTGAACATCAGGGACTGGGGATCAAGCTCTATTGGCAGTGCAAACAAAAAAATTCATGCAGTCTTGGCTTTGAATGGAAAGGCGCCAAGTCTTGTGACTGTCCGGTCCTGGTATACCTAATGGCAACATCATTTACAGAGATTGAGTGCTCCCATTCACATGCCCACTTGTGGAGGTGTGAGGATCATCACAATTCGGACCGCAGCAAAAATGTAAGCGCTAAGCACTAGGGTCTATGAATTGCTTCTGATGATTCGCGAAAGGGATGTATTCGTTTCGCACCTGCATGTAATGTCAAGAGTAACTCCATTGATAATTTTGGAGTGGATTCTGGAGATATTTCCAAGACTCCAGAATATACAGACTTCTTTTGTCCCGAAAGACATACATTAGTAGTGGACACAGAATATACATTACTTAATAATTTCCTGTCGACATGCAGCTCCACGCTGATCCCTGGCAGTCTCCCCCCACCCCTTGCACTAGTGATGCTTCCCATTCGACCTCCATGCTCGTGGCCAGCTTATCTATTATTTTCCCCTTCTCAGTTCAGCTTCGTCCTTACATCGCCTCAAATACCTCATCCACATATTTTGTGTTTGTTTAGCACACAACTTATCATTAATTATAAATGATTCAATGCACTGGGACGCTAGGTGAATTGGAATCAGAACAGATTCGCTACCAAATTAGATAGACCGCACTTGAGTAGTCATATATGTAGACTGAGCCAAACTCGAACTCATCCCATCACGATTAGGTCATTTTTAACGGCCGAGCACAACACACTCACCAAATTTCTACCTCACTGTAGCAACTTGTCCTGCCGTGCTGTCGACAATGTTCCATAGTTTGCACGTCGCCATCGCCATCACCGCCCCCCCCACTCATTCGGCAGTCCTTCCTCAACCCTTAGACGCTAAATCACCGCAGCTTTTGGTCGAAACGCACTCAAACCGAAATAACTCCTCCCTCAATCCTCGTTTGCCACGTGCGATAGCACTGCAGCGGTCACTCCTTCCATAGAGAACCTTCATTGTATGCGCCACTCGTGCGAACGGAAACACTCCTGGAGCGTGCTGGTATCCCCCATACCAGTCAAATCACACTCAGTTCTTCCTCCGGCATATTTGATAGGTGATGGTGCCTCTCTTAGTTCATGGAAAAGTCGCCTTTGGGGTGCGTTTTTCGTTATTTCTGGGACAGCCACTGGCGGCAGCACTCGAAGACAAGGCATCTACACTAAAGATGGCGGTAACGGCGAACCGGCACACCACGACCACCGTGCACCTCCACGTCTGACGCTAAAAAGCGGCCCCGCCACCTGCCACACAGTTAGCCATCATCCTGCGAGCTGCAGGCTGGCCCAACTCGGCCCCGGCCCCGCATCACGCCCTGGAGGAGTCCGGCTGGACCGCCGGCGCCGGCGCCGTCCAGCAGTCCAGCGCGGTCCACACCCGGCGCATGTTGTCCAGCGCGTCGGCGTCGCCCCACTGGCGCTGCGCGACGCCCGGCCGTCCGCGGGCGGCCAGCGCGGCCACAGCCTGCCGCCAACACGGGGGCTGGCCGTCCACGCCGGCCACCCACGGACACCAGTCGTGGTGGGCCTGCAGCGGGCCCGGCGCCGGCGCGCGTCGCCGCTTCCCGGTGCCGTCGGCAGCGCCGTCCGCCAGCATGCGCTTGGCAACGCGCCGCGCCGCCTCCGCCTCCGCCGCCGCCGGCACGAACTCCACCGTCTCGCGCGAGTCGGACTCGTCGCCGCTGGTCTCCGTCGGGAAGGCGGCCGCTTTCGAGACGGCGCCCGCCTCATCACAGCCTATAGCCGACGCGTCGTCGTCGTCCCGCTGATTGGTCGACCAGACGCGCTGGCCACCGCCCGCGGCACGCGTCTCGCTGGCGTCGCTATCCGATGCCGCACCTCCGTCATCCAGCAGCGGAGAAGCGCCGTCGCGATCCACCGAGAGCTCTCCAACATGGTCAATGTCCTCACTGGATGACGAAGAATCGGAATCGCCAGCGGACGGTGTCGTGTCGACGCTGCTGCTGCTCCCGGACACTGCTTCGTCGTGATCGCTGTACTCGTCCGAGTGCTCCACCAGATCACCGTCCACACACCGCTCGCTGGAATCGAGGTCATCGGCGGACATTTGGCTGGCATCACCAGTGGATGTCAGACTGACATCGAGGTTCTCAATGGGCGACTCACCAACACCCTTGTCGTCCTGAACTGGTGGCTGGACAGCATCGTTCTGATGCTCTGCGTCATCCTTGGCACCCTCCACATCTTCAGCCGCAGGCGCTCCGTCGTCGTCACCCGCCTGGTGGTCTGACCCAGTGGATTGCGGGGTGGATGGTTGGCTGTGGTGGCCGGCCTGGCTCACTTCACGACAGGCTGCACCATGGCCATTTGTACCACCGGACTCGTCATCCGAGCAGCCAGTCTCTTCACCACCCACCTCTCCGCGCCGACCAGACGAGATTGCTCGGCCGACGTCGCCTGGCGCTTCAGACTCGTGCAGCGCCTTGGCAAGCCCTGTCGACTCGCACGGCCACACACCCGGCCGTTCGGGAGACCGTCTCGGCGGCTCCCGCCCACCAGGGCTGCCGGATGTGCTTCGCTCTGGCTCGGCCCTCACGCGCCGCTGACCACCCTCCTCGGCGTCTGCCGCCGGCTCACCCGCTGGCGACCTGTCGTCCAGCACCTCCACCGTGTCAGCTATGTCACTCGCGTCCCCTCCGCAGACGGCGGCCGCCGACGTCCAGTCGGCGTCTCCCGTACGGGGCCGGGACGCCCGGTCTCGGCCGACGGCGACTCGCACCTCGGTGACGGTGTCGCCGTCACCAGACTGGCTGCAGTCGGTCGACTCGCCGCACTCGACCAGCTCGCCGCGGCACGTGTCCCACACGCGGCAGCCGAAGCTGCAGCGCAGGTACTTCTCCGAGTCGTCCAGCTCCCACCCGGCCACAACGTACTGGACCGCCGTCTGGAAATGGACGCCAATTGTTACACACTCCACGAATGGGTGAGAGGGAGGCGCATCGACCGAACGACTTCGTCACATCACAAAATGCTAGCACGAAAATCGAGCGTTCAGAATGTCGCTAACTTCAGAACAGCATCGTACTGTTCGGTGTTAAAGTGCTTGGTTGGTTATCGGTTTTACGACACATCGACCGTTGAGTCATGTAGCGTCGCCAATCTCTCACGCCGATTGGCAGCGGGCGAAGAGTAGCGATAGGTGAGACTCGAACTCACAATCTTTCGATTGTGAGACGAGCAACTTACCCCTAGACTACTCGTCCCCATGAGTTGATGGGCTATGGATCTAGGCATGCTCCGAAAGGCAGCCGTGTTGGACATTGGGTGACAGGAAAATGCCAGAGCAGAGCAACCAACATACATACACACAAAAACACGAACATATCAGCACTAATACACACCACTGGCCAACACTTATACCAAACTTTGCATAATGGAACACGCTGAAGTGGGGAAAAAAGTTGCATTTGATACCAGCTTGCCCCAGTTGGACATCGCTAATCATTTTGCTTCAAACAGTAATAATGAACAGCAACATAGACAAGCAGTTCACCAGCATTACAACAACAAATCTCCTGCCCATCGATCGGTACAAATTATCGTTAATCGCCGAACCGTGATGGCCACGACGTAAACGTGCCGTGTCGCGGCGTTGATCGTGTCGCATGCTCACCTGTTCCTGCTGGTCGGCCGGCTGGTGACGGCCGCCGGTGTCGGCCAGCAGGACGGCCGCGTGCTCGGCGGGCAGGTGCGGCGCGTGGTCGGCCTGCGGCAGCGGCACGGCCGAGTCCAGCAGGCGGCGCGCGCGGGCCGCCAGCAGCGCGGCGCCGGCGGCCGTGTCGGCCGGCAGCAGGCGCAGGTGGCGCGCCGCCAGCGGCACCGCCGCCCACCGGCAGCCGGTGCGGTGGCCGGCCGCCAGCAGGCCGTACAGGCGCGCCCGGCACGCCGCGTACAGGCTGGCGCGCCGGCGGCTCGGCAGGCGCGCCGCCACCACCGCCCGACAGGCGGAGCAGCGCAGCCGCGGCCCCAGCTCCAGCTGCCAGCCGCGGCGCGCCCACTGCAGCGCGTCCAGCGGCTGGCCGGCCCGACGCGCCGGCGTGAAGGTGGCTAGACGCGCCAGCAGCTGGTCCCGCTGGCTCGGAGGCGACATACCCTGAAACGGCCGTGCCGCTCACTGATGGCACATCCCAGCATCCCGTGCCGCTCACTGATGGCACATGACCACCATCACAGCATCCCGTGCCGCTCACTGATGGCACATGACCACCATCACAGCATCCCGTGCCGCTCACTGATGGCACATGACCACCATCATAGCATCCCGTGCCGCTCACTGATGGCACATGACCACCATCACAGCATCCCGTGCCGCTCACTGATGGCACATGACCACCATCACAGCATCCCGTGCCGCTCACTGATGGCACATGACCACCATCACAGCATCCCGTGCCGCTCACTGATGGCACATGACCACCATCCCAGCATCCCGTGCCGCTCACTGATGGCACATGACCACCATCATAGCATCCCGTGCCGCTCACTGATGGCACATGACCACCATCACAGCATCCCGTGCCGCTCACTGATGGCACATGACCACCATCACAGCATCCCGTGCCGCTCACTGATGGCACATGACCACCATCATAGCATCCCGTGCCGCTCACTGATGGCACATGACCAGCTTCCCAGCTGCTCTGGCGCCACACCGCACCGGCTGCCCGGCTGGCCACCGGCAGCACATACGGCACGCGGAGTGGCCGTCCTTCAGGCCCAAACATCTCTCGGCTGTAATACTCTTTTTTTCTATTTTTTACATCAGAGTGCCTTGAGCCGATCTCATTATAGTCCCCTTGCAACGACAAACGCGACACAGGCTTAAGTGTCGTCATTGATTACTTTATGCATGACCTTTGCATAGGCTGCAAGAAACAATCAGCTTGTCATTGGCTAAAAACAAAGGTTGTGTGAACAAAAAGTAGTGGTATGCCTACCCAATTATGTATTGAGCCATCAATGCATGGGAAATGGATCAGGAAGGTTAATAAAACCACGACGCAAAGCTGGGTACAAACAGCTGATTGGCTGTGCAAAGCGCCCACCGCGTGACCCGACACTCCTATCTGACACGGACACACCGGAATCGCTGAGACACCGAGCACCACCTGCATTCGGGTCTGCCACCTGCACCCGGGTCGGCCACCTGCACTCGGGTCGGCCACCAGACAGACGCAACGTTCCGTCACCGCACCAGTCACAGCGGCGGCACGTGTGACGAAAGTAGCGGTCATCGCGAGCAAGCGCGCCGCCGGACTTCAGAGAACGGTCCCCGGACCAAACACAGCAGTCGGTGCAGCACAGCACTGTTCGGCGTCCGCTCAGCGATGTCACACAGCAACACAGCCGACACAACAGCGATACTTCCCTCACACGCCAAGCCCACTTACGGCGAGCCGCTCCTGGCACGTCGGATCCAGCCCACCCCTCCCACTCTAGATCCAGTCCGCTCCGTCCATCCCAGGAACAGTCCACTCAGTCGCTCCGCTGCCCAGGCAACAGTCCCGACTTGCCAGTTTACGACATACTCTCGATGAGTGTGTCGCGCATGGAGCTCATGGTGGGCGCGGCGACGTCGTCCCTCAGCTTGAAGATGCTCTCGATGACACTGAGCTCGGTGGAGGTGGTGTCCAGGCCGGCGAAGGCGCACCAGTCGTTGACCACCATGCCAGCGCCAAGCACGTCCGACCCGCGGTTGACGGTGCCGGCCACCAGCGGGACCTGCAGCAGCGACGACAGCTCGTCCAGGTCCTGCGCCGTCGTCTTGGGGTGCACCAGGCCGCCGCGGTTGCTGAGGCACGAGTAGGAGCCCACCAGCAGGTTGTCGGCCAGCGTGTGCCGGAACACCTCCACCTTGAGCGTGTCCGCCAAGATGTCCTCCGTCTCGCGGTCCAGGTCCGGGTGCACCAGCGCCACGTAGTCGTTGCAGACGATCACGTTGCCGAGCGCCGACAGGCGCTCCTCGACGCGGCGGATCTGCACCGAGTCGGGCAGCGAGTTGCGCAAGTGCTGCAGCTCCTGGTCGGTGGTGGTGCTCGGCACCAGCAGGCCGTGTCGGTTGCCGACGCTGAGGTTGCCGACGATGCGACAGCCGGCGACGGACGTGTGCACCACGGGCATCGTGTCGGCTAGCTCCGACTCAAACAGGCTGTAAAAGTTCTCTGAGCCACCGATTGCAACCAGGCAGTAGGCGTTGGTCAGGTTGGAAAACACGCCAATTTCGTTGTTACCCTCGAATTGCACGCGCACGGCCATCTTCTGCAAGGAAAGAACACGCGTGCTACCAGCAGGGAGCGACTACTGTCGACGTTACCGCTGCATGCGGAGGTAGCTGCCCGCCAACAGATGAGCCATTCTGCAGCAACATACTTAGTCCAACACTGTCATGTTAACAGAACACTCCAACTCACTGCAGGCCATGTCACTGCAGTGGCATGGCCTGCAGTGACATGGCCTGCAGTCACACCACGTCCCACCGAATATCATGACGTTAAAGTGCTGCGCACGACGGTACAGTGCACATAATACGCTTATAATAGCCACACAATACACATCCATCTGCTACAGTAGTCAACATAATAGCCCAAATTCCCGCAAGGCTCCCAATATACGATCAGCTACGTAAAAGACACGGGCGCCTGAGAAGAAGTGCGAGGCACATCAGGTCTACAGTAGTTTACATGAACTTTACAGAAACTTTTTGTTTAACTATTGAAGTGAACTATTGAAGTGGAAGCCAAAAAGTGGACAAAACTGTAGACATGGTTAGTAACAAGCCAGATAAAATCAGCTCTGCCCCGTCCAGCGGTTGAAACCAGTGATGGTTGGTTATTGGTTTTACGAAACATCGACCGTTGAGTCATGTAGCGTCGCCAATCTCTCACGCCGATTGGTCGCAGGCGAAGAGTAGCGACAGGTGAGACTCGAACGAAACCAGTGATGAAACTAGTGACTCGTTTCTTTGGAGGGGGCGGAGCCTCCCCTTCTCATCAGAACTTGGATATCATTGCTGAACCTGCTACACATTTTCAGGAGCATGAGTGTCAGGGTTGAAGCTACGCTATTTTAACTGGTCGAGCATACGAAATCTTCACCATAACTGTTTTAAGCTCAATGCTGAGGTCCAGAAGGCTGCAGCTCTTGGTGTGGATCCAGGGATCAAGATCCCTTAATTGTAGTTCAGGGACGAAGTCCCAAAGAACAATGTGTGCTTAGGAAACTTTGCTGGCCAAAATAGATGAAACCAGAAGTTTTGAAATGTTCACCACAAAAACCATAAATATCCGGCGCAAGAAGCGCGCCGAAAGCTATCTCCATCCCATGACATTATCTTGGTCTGGCCCCTGTTAAGGAATTCCTGGCTGCACCCATGTCCCAAATTAGGGTGTCATCTCAAACCCAGACCTGTCATGCGTGTCTACATATGATTGATGAAAGTGAAGGTGAACTTATTCAGTGATATCATAACTCTAAAAAGTAATCATGTAATTACTCCAGAAATAACTATCAGTACATGGGCCCTATGCCACACATCATAAAAAGGTCAACTTCAGGTAGTTCAATGTCAAATTCCCTGGTTACACAATATTACGTGTAAAGAAAATATACGACCTTCAATATACCAGGAGGTGCTGAGTTGATATCAAAAGTAACGATAAAGGTTATATTTTATTACACAACGTTTCGGCCAGGGGCCATCGTCAGGAGTGATGAAAAAAGCTCAAGCTTAAAAAATTGAAAAAGCCACGCCGGAAAAAGCGTGAAAAAGACACGTGGAATGCAGAAAAGCCTCCTCAGTGGTGCAGACACTCACAGAAACTCCAAACCAGAAACAAACTATGTCAAGAAGGAATCCTCTGAGGAAGCCCGAGCCAATGGTCCGATATATACATACCGATACATACACTCAC
Source organism: Ashinkailepas kermadecensis (assembly GCA_034440615.1). Taxonomy (NCBI): domain Eukaryota; kingdom Metazoa; phylum Arthropoda; class Thecostraca; family Neolepadidae; genus Ashinkailepas; species Ashinkailepas kermadecensis. The sequence goes on along the minus strand of JAOTOM010002612.1, from coordinate 13,500 downwards.
GCACATATATAGACATATATCCAATATAACGCGTAATACATACTATATATAATTTATGTTTATGTAATTTTATGTGATATACCAAGACGTCGTTGGCGTGTTTAGTTGCGGCCGTAGATTACGTATATGTAGAGATTCGAGGACCTTCAGATCAGCGTTATCCCTGGCTGTTGCTAGAATGTCTACTTTGAAGTTGTCGATCATGTGTTCGCCTAAAGGTGTGTATGCTCTCCGAAGTCTGGCATCTCCCTAGTGCTCATTGTACCTATCCCTGATGCTACGTCTGGTTTCACCGACATAAAATGTTCCAAGACAGCGATTGCACGTTATTTTGTACACGGAAAAACGTAGTTTACAAAATAACGTGTAATCGCTGTCTTGGAACATTTTATGTCGGTGAAACCAATAATACTATTATAGATATAATTATTAGCTTTTGCAGAATAGCCTGTCCCACTTTACTCCTGTGGGTGAGAAAACATCAACTCTAGTACTGAGCCAAACAGCATAATGTACCTGTTATCATAATTATTTCATGGCACAGCATGACATGCTATGGCCATGCATTCAAGTGGATGATCACTATATATATTCATCATGCTTCATACTTTTTAAACAAAAGTGTTTTGGGTGGACTCAAAACTTGTCAGATCCCAATAAAAAAAATCTTAAAATATATAATCCTGCATGCTTTCTCATCAAAACATAATGAAGGAAATCCTTCGAATGCTCAACAGACTCTATTAATGCCTCACATGAACACCAAAACATCATCTTGATGATATTAAGAGCAAATACTTTGTTCCAAGTCATGTCAGGTCACGGCTATAATGCCACAGGTGCATCTAGGATAATGTTAAGCCAGGTGACATATTTTATGAAGGAATTATTGCAGGACAAAAATATGCATTGTATGATGCATCATGGTTTTAAGACAAGACTGATATAGTTATAGAGATTATCGTAGTGTACCTAAACTCATTTTCATTCTGGTTGTACATGCCATTGAACACCTTGAGCATTTCCCTGTATAGATATAGAGGATATAAAATAGTAGCCACAAAACAATGCATGCAAATGTATAACAATAGTCAAATATCATTATGCAATAGACCCAACATCAGTAGGTGATAGATAATCCAGTATCAGCAGGCCATAGATGATCCAGTAGTAGTAGGCAGTCCTAGGATATAGGCAATCTAGCATTAGTATGTTATGTTTGGTTATGCCAGATTTTCTATAATTTCAGATTATTGAGAAGCACAGGGAAATGAGTACAGGTGCCCGACCCCCTGAGCATAAAAAGACACTAGACAAAACAAAAACTTTAGGATTTACACCACACCAAACTAGATATTGTTTGCATACCTTGCACACTGAAACTTGATGACATGAACTTTGGGGGCAGTCAGGCCTCCTCAAGAAAATCCTGGCTACACCCATCCTAGATGCTACTATTCTTAGACACTATTCTATATAACTTACATCATGTTCATATAAAATTGCAATACCAAAATGTTTCAATCCAACATGTATTGATATGATCGCAATGTTATGGCCACTCATTTCCACGGCAAATGCTTTTCAGGTGGCAAGCAACTTAATACAAAAAGAAGGCTTTGAGTGAGGTAATATATGCTGAAGAATAATGTAAAATTTCATTAAAAACATAGTATGATCTCTTTATACCAAAGTTTGTTTTCATCCAAACATGAAGTTGAAAACTTGAACTGAAGAAAACAATCTAGCCTGGTCTCACCCTACTCCTATCCTATACAGAGGCAAAGCATGTGATTAGCACACCTTGCAAATGAACCTAAGTTGCAATGATACTGCTTTCAAGGTTAATTAGATGAACTTAAGGTTTGTTTCTTGGTGCAAGTATTACAGCTCAGCTTACAGCTACATACAGCTACAGCTTATGTGCAGCTTAGGTGAGCTTGGCTGAGATCCAACTGATTACTGGTATAATAATGACAGCTTGAGCTTTGTTAGAACTGGATTGTAGTATTTGTCAAATCAAATTTAAATGCATAGGAACAAAGAAGTAGACAATGGATGGCACCACCTGGCAGTGAATAGTGATAATGAGCACATCTTTATCTCTCATAACTAAATGAAGTAGCAAAGCGCTTTCCTTTCACTGTTAGCTTCAGTACAAGGATAGCCAGATAAAAAAAAAAACAAAAAAAACAATTCACACTTCACCATCAGCTCAGAGTGCATACCTACCTATGCACCCAAGTACCTACATGATAAAAACTTTCCTCCTTGACCACCCATGCCAGTTAGTTTTTGATAGCCATTTGAAATGCAAAGGTCCAGTCAAGGTCCTGTGTTTGTAGCATGACACTGTTGACAATGTATTCAGTTGCTAATTGTTATGACATCATAGCAAAAATACTTTGCATCAATTGGTTAACAGACAGATTTTGGAATGGAAAGCACCAATACAGACAAGTTTTATGCCAGGACAAACCGTATTTTGTCAAGTTTCACCAGTGATTTGTAATTTTAAAGATGGAAAATAATAATGCCTAAGGATGAGGGGGAGGCTGGAACCAGAGTGCTTTCCTCAGAAGTGTCAACATTGAGATTTTTCACACCAAGGTTTAGCTCTAGAACGATGATTATATCTTCCATTTTTGTGAAAACTCCCACAAAACAAAAGCATACTTTTTACAAAGATGGGAACTGTGACTTGTTAGTATTTATCTTGTTGGAAACATGGATGTCCACAATCCTGTCATATTAGCATTAACACGCAGGGGGGGGGCGAAATCCAACCACCCCTCCGGTTTTCGTACATAACTGCAGATTTTACCGGTCGATATACGCGATTTTCTGCGTACCTGCTTAGAAATGACCGGTGCGTCGTTTAAAGCAAGAAAATGGAAATCAGCCGATTTTTTTCCCAAGTTAAGGGCCGTTAAAGTAAAAAAAATTCCTAGCGCCAGACCAAAAAAATCGGCGCTGATGCGCTTCCCGTATATTCGCAAAGGGAAGTGTTCTTGGCAACACTAGCGACTTGTTTTATGTATATTGATATGCTGTATAGTTTCAAGGTCATGTTAGGTCACCGAGGCCAAGTCAGGTCAAGTTCATGACAGGTTAATGGAACCAAACTTGATCAACTGGAATGTTGTCATAAATGCACTACTGTTTGTTAATTGTACTGTTTGTCATTGCGTTTCCATACTTTGTTCATGTACTTCACTCCTTTCTTCGCGAAGCCGATTGCGCCGAGCTGCCCGACGGAGCAGTCGGGTGGGCGGCCCGGTTCCGGTAACTGACCTGATAAAGTGCTGCTGTATAGGTGCCCCGAAGTCAAATGTCGGGTCTAGCATCTGTATTGCATCATTAGTAATGTCAAAAACATCATTGATGCCCATTTTGGAGCATTTAAACACAATCACAGCGATCCATAACAATGACAAGCTAAGCCACGCATAACAATAAACTTTTGACAAATGTGACCTAATTTGGCCTTGAAGATATTGACCTAAGGTCATGAAATTTGCACACAATAGAGTTCGCTACCGTACCCATCCACCCTGCGAATTTCGTTCCTCCAGCTTTAATAGGAGCCGAGATCTTTGGGGGGGGCGGAATCCGCCCCCCTCCAGTGCGCGTAATTTTCAGAGGCCCTCCAGGGCGCGTGTTAAGTGAAGAGAATTGACATTTTCTAATTGACTGCAGCATGCTGAAGATGGCAAGACATTTAGCAAATCTGTGCTTTAAGGTGATTTTTGAATTCTTGGAATTTCATTTTGCAGCACAATGTTCATAACTGTGGTCAACCTGATGTTGCCACTCGTTTTCTCTGCAAATACATACTTTTCAGTTGGCTGGCAAAATAACAAAAAATGGGCTTGGAGATGGGCAACATAGCAGAAAAATAATGCAAAAAGTGTAGCATCGCTTTACCTAACATAAACTTACCTCCCATGGATAAAAGAATCAAAAAGAGCACAAAATCCCAGGACTTTTTGCTCTAAAATATTTCACTCAAAAAACCAAACCAAATGTAAAATGGCCTAACCTATCCTTAAGAATATTGTTCTTATAAATCAAGATAAAACCTAACCAAACCTTTGCTTCATGCAGGTAAAATGTATATACAATTACATTCGTCTTGTGAATATCTTAAAGTACAATAATGCCAGACTGCCATTACATTTTGCATAAAAAAAACTGCAGAAACCTCAGCAGTGGTATACTTGTGATACTTTTCTCAAGCTGGGTGAAATTCCACAATATACCTGACATTCCATGTAACAATTAAGCCAAAAGTCCTTGCCCTCCATCTAAATTCCATTGCAGTTCTAGCTAATGAATCACTTCAATTTTATATTTCATAGTCAACCCTTTTTGTATTATCTCCATCAATTCATAAAATATGCAAGCAGTTGCAGAGGATAGTTGCATCTTACTTACAGCAGTTGCATCTTACTCACCTTGTATCATAAAAATGCTGCTTGAAGTTGTTGGATGACATTGCCCTACACCTGCTGATCATAGATTATGTTGCTCTACACCTACCTACTTCCATATTATTGATCATGTCAGCCTACACCTGCAGGTAGCTGATCATGTCTGCCTACACCTATTGATAATTGATTGCATGAACTGCTACACATGCACAATGTATATCTTCCTGCAAAGGAAGCTAATTAAAATTCAACAATATGCCTGGCATTCCATGTAAAGATAAACCTGAAAACATGTGTACCTGGTCTAAAATCCATATGGTATAGCCAAATAATACCAAAAATTTCTCATTTGATAGCAGTCCCTTTTTGCAATAATTTCATGGACATCATCAATATATTGCAGTAATTGGAGCAGGCATCTTACCCACTCTGTTCCATCACAATACTGCTTGAAGGTATGCTGTGATATCTGTATGCACCACATTGCCAGATTTGAAACAAAAATGTTTGTTGCTGTATTACCACCATAATAGATTACCTACCCTTCCAAGCATCATATTTTTGTAAAAATTGGCAACATTTCAGTATCACAAGCCCTTGTCTTAGTATCCATGACCTGAGTCAGTTGAAAAACCTTGCATGGAATAATCCAAAGTTTGGTTCCCTGTGTATTTTGGGCTTGGCTGCTTTGAGGTTCCACATATGTGACGTCACTGCTACAAGGTTTTTTTTTAAAAATATGTCAACTCCTAAATGAAATTATTAAATTATGCTGTAAATGCTTCTATGATAAAAATATTTCAGTTTTGTCTATGAAGTATTATTGCAGATTCTTGGCAACAAAAAACCCATTACGTGAAACTTGTCCATTCTGATTGACATGGTCAGTGACTCGGGGCATCTGAAAACTGTCAACTCCTCCCACTATTTGGGTGGCATGAAAACAGGTTTTTGGAGATGATGGGGCCAAAGTTGAAGTAACTGGATAATATTTTATTCAGCATGCCATTTTGCAAGAGGTCTTGGCACATTGTCTGCCCTTCTTGTGGTTGAGTGGTAACAGAAAGTGTAATAACCTCCACTTTTGTGGGTGCCATTTTGTGTTTGTTTTATAGATATCTATGATTCTCGCACATTTGTGTTGGAATACATGTGAAGCCCATCCTATCCTGTATGGACCCAAAGAGCTAAAATACTTCCAGTGATAGAATCTTTGAATAAGTGCCTTAATTCCCACCCTGCCAACCACAAGAGAACCAGTAAGATAATTAAAATGCTCAGACTATTTTGGGGTAATTCTTCAAACTGAGCTTTCCACTCTCTTTATTAGATCAAATCAGGTTAATGTCATACTTTGCAGAATGGCAGGGTTTCATGGAAAATTTCACTTCACTTTTTGGCCAGTCCACAAACCCATGAAAGTTCTGACATTAACCAAAGCAACAGTTGGTCTTATAACATGGAGATACCTAGGTAGGTACCTAGGTAGGTAGGTAGGTATCTGTCTAGCTGGTGCCCCAATATTGCTGTCAGCTTAGGCCAATTTTGTTTGTATTATTGCAGATCAAGGTAAATATTATTCTTTGGATTAATTTTAATAGTGTATTTTAATGTGAAAAAGACGATGTGACCACCCATTTTCTCTGCAAATTACTTTTCAGTTGGCAAAGAAATACAGGATCATAATCTTCACTATACAAATAAAGGCAATTGCATGTAATTATTTGTACCGTGTTCATCACAGACATGGTATTCACATTATATTCACAGACACTTGATGCAATAATATTTCACATTGAAAACCTTGTTTCTGGCTTAACTCCATATTCACTCCAGACATGGAACATCTGCACCACATGCAAACCACACCAGTCTGGGATCTTTGAACAAAGCCAAAAGTTCCTTGCGATGCTGTTAGCATCAACAGCAGAGTGAACAATGTTTGCCGAGATTTGATGGTGCAGCTGCAGAAGTTTGTTTGGCATGATTCTGCTTGTTCCAGTTTCTAGTTAGGCTAGGTTAGGTTGGATATTATGTTGTAATATATTACATGTATTATGCTACATTATCTTAGTCTACTTTAGGTTAAGTTAGGTTATTTTCCATAGGATTTATCTATCCATATGTAATTTTTGAACTCTTGATTAAGCAGAACAATTGGCAAATAACCAATATGCAGTGCAAGAATGGCTTTGCTATGCACTGGTTGCACTCCAGTACTGCACAAAATTATTCAATTTGCTTTTGAGGATAATCACACAAGCTTATAATATTTCTGACATGGTGTCATTCGCAGCAAGGTTATTTGCCCAAATTGTTCCAAAGCCTGCCATTCTCACAAAAACAGATGCAGGTGGTAGGGTAAATATATTGATCAGGGTAAAATTGTATTTTTTAAAAATTATTTTTTAAATTTGAATTTGAATTATTTGAAATATACTAATTGAATTTCCGGCCTTGGCTACGGATGTGTCGTGCTGCGAGTATTCATTCTCGGAAATAAATGTTGAATTAAGGCAGAAACATACGGTTTTTGATGTCACAGTATTAAATTGAGTGCAGTGTTTGATTTCTTCTTTATCATGTCTGTAACACACCAGGTATGGATAACTATATGCGATGTGCTATATTTGCAGTGAAAATTATGATCTTTATTTGTCTGCCAACTGAAAAGGGTATTTCTGTCTTAAAGGGTGTTTTGGGAATTTTCGGATTTTTGTCCCGGAATATTACGTTTATTAACGTGATTCGGAAGATGCGATCATTCGTTTTCTCCGTAAATGCTTACGTCTCGGTTAATCTTAGCGATAATATCTATAATGCGCCATATATGCCACACAACTGTTGTTTGTTGCATAATTTATCCATCCCTCACCTGGCACTTCTCAGACATGATTAAAGGGGCATTCAACACTTTTTCACATCGAAAATGCTTAATTTCCGCCTCTGCCACATAGATGACGCCACCACTATTTCACCGCAATGCTGAAAAAACTAAGCAGAGCACGGCCGTGATGTATGGATGACGTCACGATAAATATTACGCTTGTTTTTAAATTATAATATATGAGTTTATATTAGTTTAGATAAGAGTAGATTGTATTATGTTAGGTTAGGTTAGGCTAGGTTAGATTTTCTTATTTAATTATGAATTATCATACTATTTGTTGGAAGTCGTGAGGATAGACGAGACCGGGGTCACAGGGGTCACTTTGAGGTCAACAGTTCGAAAATGGCTTCGGTGTGTGTAGGTTGTGATCCAGTGCCATATGATATAATCAAACTTTGCTATAAGGACAACCAAGCAAGCTTAGACTTCCTTAGACGCCACCGAGTTCTTCCTGCCGGAGTTGTCTGCTCTAAGTGTTCCAAGGCCTGCAGGTTGCAGGAGAGTAGGCATCAGTGGGAGTGCACCGAGACGTTTCGCGTTGCCAGAAGGGAGAAGAAGAGGTGTGGGTTCGTTACAAGCGACTACAAAGGAACTTTTCTCGACGGAACCCGCCTGGAACAGTGGCAAGTTGTGTTTTATTAATCTGTGGTTAGATAAAGCCGGGACCATCTCGTTAAGGTATGTGAACGTTTGTAGCGTTAGCCAATCGAAGCCTGAGTCCCATGCCTATGACGTCATCATACTGTACCGACGTGACTATGACGTCATCGTTCAAATTGAAAAGTAAGCATTTACGGAGAAAATTAGTGATCGCATCTTCCGAATCACGTTCATAAACATGGTATTCCAAAAAAATCCAAAAATCCCTAAAACACCATTTAAGAAAAATTTACCCCGAAAAGTAATCATTTGCGAAGAAAATGAGTGGTCGCGTCATTATTTTCGTCAAAATGCTGTATTTAAAAAATCCCAAAACTCAAATTTTACCTGGATCAAAATATATACTGGTGGGAGCAGGGTGGGAATTAAGGCACTTCTTAAGAGATTTTATCTCTGAAAACATTTTTCCACTCTGGATTCATACTGGATAGGATGGGCTTCACATGCACTCTGACACAAATGTGGGAACAAATATATCAATAAAATACAAACACAGAACAACACCCAAAAAATGCTAGTTATTCCACTTATGGTCACCACTTAAACTAACCACTTTTTTGTAGCAGTCAGCAGCCGGACCACAGCATCACAAACTCCATCAATCTCAACCACTGGAACTGCCAACGTGCCAACATCAACTTGCAAGACGATGCGCATGCGCACTGAGTACGGTTCTCCGGCTTTGAAGCCGCATCTCGGAAAACCTGTTCCTGCCACCCACATAGTGGGAAAGTTTGACAGTTTTAAGAGACGTTCTCTGGAGTCTTGGAGCCCACAGATCAGAATTGGCTGAGTTAGCATTTTCTGTTCCGAAATCTGTCCGTCAACCAATCAATGCAAGGTAGTTTTTATATGATGTCATAACCATTAGTAACTTTGAACACATGGTAGCAGTGTCATACTGCAAACACAAGACCTTGACTGATCCTTTGCTTTCATCACATCCAACTGTGGCGTGTGCGGTAGCGGAGTTGCGTTCATATTACGTGGGAAATTGGCTGCGTAGGTAGGTATGCGCTCTGAGCTGAGGGTGAAGTGTGAAGTATTTTTGTTTGTTTTTCATATGGCTAGCCTTGTACAGAGACCAAAAGTGAAAGGAAGGCACATTGCTCCTGTGAGTTATGATAAACAAAACAGTGCTGATTATTACGAGTCACTGCCGGGCGGTGCTATCCATTGTTCACTTCTTTGTTCCTGTTTTGACATTTGATTTGACCAAAAATGATAATGATATTACTCATGCATATTATGTAGGTACTGATTTAGGTTTTTCCAGTCGGTTACTGATAAACAGATTCCATGCATAAAAAATAATGTCCATGAAAATGTACTCCGGAAGAAATCAGTATTCACTCTGACTCCCAACCCAAAAAAGTAAGTTTCCCACTCTGGGTGGGAGTGCTTTGAAATGTTCTGTGCCCCATCAAATGGTTATGACATCAATTGTATGGATTGTTGCCAACTTAAAAGTAATCATTTGTGGAGAAATGGGTGGTCACATCATCTTAATCACATAAAAAAGCATTGTATTTAAAAAATACCTTGATATGCAAATTTACAAATTTTTCGTCCTTGGTAAAATTCCAGAAACCGGTAAAATGCAATTTTTGGAATATCTTTTTGAATAAACGGCATTTTAGCGTAAAAATGACGATGCGACCACTCATTTTCTCCACAAATGATTACTTTTCAGTTGGCAAACAAATACACGATCATAATCTTCACTGTGCAAATGTAGCACATCGCGTATAATTATCCGCACCTGGTGTGTCACAGACGTGATAAAGAAGATATTCAACACTTCATGCACTCGATCTATTACTCCTTGACATTGAAAACATTATGTTTCTGCCTTAATTCCACACTATCTCCGATAATTAATACTCGCAACACCTGGTGCCAGGAACCGTCGATAAGGGCTGGAAATTCCTTGCGATGCCGTATTAAAAAATATATATTTGATGTCATGACCGAAAAATTTGAACATACGCATTGAAACCACATTTCAATTTAAATCTTACGTGTAATAGAAATGTAGCACCTGTCGATGAACGACGAAAGGCAAATGCAGCAGGTCTCCGTGAACGTAACCACAACGCGAACCACGGCAAAGACAATATCGGCGCCGGAATCCACGCAGCGGTGCCTGTAACCTTTCACAACCACACTGCGGAGCTGTGACGAATTATATGGTAATATAAATAATATGGCTGCTTTAAGATTCCGACTCATGTTGTTTGTGACGTCAATCGCTGTCCATAATTGGTTCTGGCGATGGTGGCTGAAGGCGGGTAGCTAGCTATCGTGGTATGAACTACTTAAAGCAGTAGCGACGGAGCGTCCAAAATTTAACTAAAAGCATGTAGCTTTCCAATTAACATCTGCCAATTGGAGACGGCGCTGCGTGGTTAATACCAAGCCATACCATTGCAAAAGGGGTCAGGGTGCTGCGACTTAGCGCCCGTAAGGTTTCACCACCCTTCGCGGAAGCACAGCCCTTATTCATTGCATATATTCACAGAGGCGCAGCCAAGCCTATAATCAATACATCTATTCACAGAGGCGCAGCCAAGATGGACCAGGACCACTAACACTAAACATACACTAGATCAAACAAGTATTTTGGAATTTGACCCAAACCAAACGATACATTTTCGGCGAGCGAAGCACGCCGAAAGCAGTCTCGATAAAACAAGATTTCTTGACGGTCGATCACCCTTGCGGGAATCCCGCCTGTATTCTTGTCTGCTGAACCACCAAATCTGAATCGTCCGTCGGAGAAGTGCGAGCCAGGAACGCACATAAATGCTTGTGAAAAGCTTACAGCGACGCAAACATGGGTGGGGATTTAGTGGTTGGTTAGTTGATTATTTCGGCTTATGGGCGTATCGATTGTGTTTGTCATACAGCGCCCATTGTAGTTTAGGTGGAGGTGGTTCTTGAGCACCATCTAAGAGCGGCTTTGCACCACGATAGCTTTGATAAATTCAGCATTAGTATCTACGGGAATGTGTAGAAAACACCACCTAGAAACTACGAGTCCATGCGAAAGCACCGTCTGAGATCTTCGGAATACTTCTGAAAGCCTCTTACGATGGTTGTAAGGCCTTGCTTTTTTTTTTACAGTTCCATTAGACTACGTTGCAAGATACGGGAGGTTTCAATACTCTTTAAGGGGCCGTAGTATGACGTCACAGATATGATGTTTGGTAGAATTTGGAAGCACAACGGTGCGCGCTATGCGCACTATGAACCTGCTTTCTGGTTAGTAATATTGCACCACATGGGCGATATCAATAGGAAATTGACGCTCAATCTATTCCGGATAAGGTCGCGGGAACAGACCCGATGGCGGGTGTGTGTAGCAGAGTATATTAGAGAACGTTTGTAGGTACCGATACGGTAATAGTACGTGTAACTTACCTTGTGTATATTAATGGCTTTGATTGTGCCCACGTATTTGGGAGGATGTTTTAATCAAGTACGCGCAACCAATAGGGTTTTTTGCTTCGCAATTATGAGCGTCGCCACTTCTGGGGTTCCTGGAGTCCGATCTCAACCTGAGATTGTTTTGGTGTGGCCGCACCCCACCTGGTACTCTGGTAAGCTTCGGGAGAATGAATCTTCCCGAAGTTTCTCAGTTTGTTTTCATCAAGTGACATCTGAACAGTGGCGGATCTAGGGGACCAATGGGGTCATGTTCCCTTCCTTGGGCTCAGAAAGGGTCCAAGGGGGCCGTTGGACACGTGTTTTAACACAGGCCGTCACGAAGCACCATACATTGTGGTGGGTCGGCTCCAGACCGCACCGGAGACGGCTCCAGTGCCGAGAATTGTAAGACTCCGGAGTCGATATAAGGCGCCCCTGAACCGACGTGAAGGTTCCCTGGGCAGACGTGAAGTTCTCCTGGGCCGACGTGAAGGGCCCCTGGGCCGACGTGAAGGGCCCCTGGGCCAACGTGAAGAATCCAGGGCCGATGAAGAGAACCAACCGAATCGACGAAGAGTTATCACGGGTAGTGGCCGAGGGCCCATGTCCGGGCCAACGCGTAGGGCCTCTAGTCTGATGGAGGAGGCCCAGGATCGTTGGAAGGGTCCCGGCTGACGGCGAGGGCCCGACCAGTAAAGCGGGCCCCTGAACTAACGGAGGTGGTCACTGACACGGCGAAGAGGGTCCGTACTCAGTGAACATGCCGACAGCGTCCCGACATCGGCCCTACATCGGGCCACTGTCGGGACGCTAGCGGCCCGCTGTCGGCTGGAGAGTGAAATGTCCGCCCATGCCGACATGTAGCCTACGTGGGGCCGATGTTGGGCCGCTGTCGGGACGCTAACGACCCGCTGTCGGCTGAGAAATGGAATGTCTGCCCATGCCGACATGCAGCCGACACCCAGCCGACATGTATCCGACGTGGGGCCGCTGTCGGGACGCTCGCGGCCCGCTGTTGGCTGGGTAGTGGAATGTGCGCCCATGCCGACATACAACCGACGTTCTCCCTCTTTCCAGCCGACGTTTCCCCGCTATCCAGCTGACGCTCGCCCTCGCTTTGCCGAATGCACTTGATAACAACCGATTCTCAGAACAACTATTTCATCACTATCTGGCAGAACAATTACCTTTTGTCATCAGTCAAATCAGTGCCGTGGACAGGATAGACGGGAAGCCCCGCTTCCCCCAAATCCTTGGATTTCAGCCACTTCATTTTCAATATCTGGTTTTCAGATTTACCATTGGTAAAAATGATATATTGTGGACCAAAAGTTCCGGAAAAATTAGCAAGTTTCACTCCGTACCACTGCCAATGAACGTCTAGCTTTATGTCGTATGTGCTGGGCCCGATTTCGCAATCACGATAGAGCAATGCTGTAAGTACGATAAATGTTGCCCTCTTGTAGCAGGAAAAACGGAAATATTGGGCGATGGTTTTATTGCAGTAGATATGGACATGCAATAACCTTTTTATGCTTTCCTGTTTTACGGGGAGACGTTTCGATGCAATGGCGCAACCAGGGCGGATAAAGGATGTGGCACTAAGGGCATGTACCCCCCCCCCCTCCCTACATGGAAAAAGGCACCCCATTGGAAGGGAAGGCGCCCCTTCGGGAAGGGCCGAGTGCAACCCGCCCCTATAATTTTTCAGCCAGAGGCGCCCCTCCAGGTGCTTTTGCGGTGGCGCCGCTCCAAAAAATGGCGCTCCTCCAGACAAGTGCCCCCATGACAATTCCTGGATCCACCCCTGATTACATCATTGCTCTCGCTCTCTCTCTCTCTCTCTCTCTCTCTCTCTCTCTCTCTGCCTCTGCCTCTGCCTCTGCCTCTGCCTCTGCCTCTGCCTCTGCCTCTGCCTCTGCCTCTGCCTCTGCCTCTGCCTCTGCCTCTGCCTCTGCCTCTGCCTCTGCCTCTGCCTCTGCCTCTGCCTCTGCCTCCTGCCTCTGCCTCTGCCTCTGCCTCTGCCTCTGCCTCTGCCTCTGCCTCTGCCTCTGCCTCTGCCTCTGCCTCTGCCTCTGCCTCTGCCTC